>QTSX02005144.1:0-182127 GCA_014839935.2 Entomophthora muscae
GTCAGGTACAGGTCAGCTTCCTTGTTCCCCGCCTCAAAGGCTTGGGTGTAAATGGGTGCCTCCACATTCTGAGCCTTGCCTCCATTGAAGCTGGCTTGGCTGCTGCTGGCTTTGTTGCTGGTGCTGTCAAAAATGTTGCTAGTAAAAACCATTGTAAATAAATCCTAAGATAAAATTGCTAAAAGTAGAAATTTAAAATTTTATGATTTATTTTTATTGTAATTATTATTCTATATTTGGAAGGTTCTCAAAACCATTCCATACAAATCTGGATCCATGAAAATGAATAAAATGCCTCTGTTCCTAAATTGGATAGCTGATGATTGGCTGTTAAATTGATATTTTTCTATTTTAGGCTGCTCATACTACACATCTTTTGTGAATTCATTTTGTTTTATACTTGTGGAATCTTGCTTCTATATTGCTTAAATTTTGTTTCATTTTAGTTCTTCTATTGGTGCCTCATATGAATCCTGATTGGATTATAATATACTCTGGAATAGCATCCATCCATCTCACTTGTTGTGTCAGTTCATTTTGTTTGTGTTTTGAACTACACCGCTTGATGTTTGATATAATTTTGTATAATATACAAGTGAAATTTTGTTTATTGTTTGACAGTTCATTTATTAACTGAAGTTTTATAAATTAATTTAATCCTGAATCTTGCACAACTTGGATTTTTTTCAAATCAGAAACCATTTTGTTTAAATCTGAGGTATTTTTGGTTGTTGCCATAGCTTTTAAAACTACTGTATTGGCTCTTGTTTGGTTCTGGTGAGTTTTTCATCTATCAGTCTGTAGGTATTAAGAGTCTTAGTCTTTTCACAATGAACATACATTGTTTCTTGCTGTAGAACGTCACCAGGTATCTGCATTCTAGAATCATCTAGGTCTTTAAAAAAGTAGTCGTCATTAAAATCCTTGAGTCTCTCTGCTCTTAGTTGATTTCTTGTATTTATCCTGTGGTAAGAGGTTGGGTGCATCTGGCAGCCAAACTCCATTCCCTCCCAAGAAGAACCTCCACCTTCAATCAGCTGGTTAACAAGACAGGCTATTTGAAAAAAATTCTTGGCCAGTTTCTCAGTAAATTTGCTCTTCTAAGTGATATTTTCTGGGTGGTTTCAACTTGGCAATGAATTCTTTAGCTTCAATTGCATTTGTTGTACTAGCAGATTGGCTTTCCAGTACTTCTTGGCTGGTTTCAGTCTTTAACCTTGTCTTTCTTTTCCAAATTTCCCTAAATCTATCTTTGCAGTAAGCTGCAAATAAAAACAATAGCATACAAGTTGTCCCTATAATGATATTTTTATAGGGGCCCAGGTTACTTAGCTTCATGTTGCACATTTCTTCTCTTCTGATGCTCCTTGGTAGCTCTCTCTCATTTTCTTTGGACTCATCATCTTTTTCAATCTTAATCAACTTCTTGAGCTCCTCATCTTTTTCAGTATTAGCATGGTTGTTTGGCTGATCAGATTCTTCAGTCTTTGACAACTTATTGAACTCATCCACTTTTTCATCATTAGAAAGGTTGCTTATCTGGTCTATTTCTACAGGCCAAGACGTTTTTTATAGCTTGTGCTTTCATAGTAGGCAAGTGGTGTGTATAAGATGTATTCAGAATTGTCCTTTGAACATTCCTTTTTTAAATCTTCTAAGGCATAATGATGTGAACAGCTTTGATCCCACTCTTTTCCTTGGGTTAATCTCTCCTTGTGTGATATGATAGAGCAATTCAAAGCTTCTTTTGACATCCATTAGTGGCTTTTCTTCTTTAACCCTGGTACTTGGTTTGGGTGTGGGCAAGAATTTTCATCTTTTAACACAACTCTGGAGGTTACTCTTGACATAGTTGTTAGGCAAATGACATCTCTACACAGCATATCTTGGGAGACATTGTGACAGAAATTGAGGGATAATAAGAAGCTGTCTCCATGTGGTGGGGAATAACTCACCAAATCCACATAGAGTTGATGATTAACCACCAACACGGCTTCAGATACCATTTAGTGAAATTTCCAAATGAGATACTAGGGTTAAGTAAAATAATGAACTATAACCAAAAGATCCCAAGATAAATGGCCTGCAGGAGAATCAGAGTGTCTTCAGCATAAAATTACGGACATTGAGAGAGTATCAGAGTTTCAGCTTTGACAGGAGTAGGAACAGCTTCAAGATTGACAGGCATTGAATTAACATTTGGTGGCGGCAACAAAGAAGTACCAACGGCAGGCCCCCATCTTCCCGTAATAATCCAACTAAGGATTAAATTGTAGGGAATGTATCCCAACAATCCAACTACAGGATGCATTTTAAATAAAAATTAGACCAAGGGATATTTGATTTTATTAAGTAAATTTTTGGGAGTACTCAACTCTTAAGAGTTAAAACAGTGAAGATTATTCAATATATATCAAAATTTGACTAAGCAATACCGCCTGAATCCTGGGCTCCTATTCCTTCCACGTTGCCAAGTAAGTATCTATTCCAGTTTGCAAAGAAACCTTAAGTGACCAACTTCTGATGGCCATGCTGATTAATAAGCTCATATCAGATGACCCTCAAATTACGTCAATTTATCAATGTCAGTTTGCAAGGGGGAATCAGATCCAGCTGGCAGACTGGAGCAGCAGTAACCCATTTTTGATCAACTGTCTGATTCAAATCCGTTAAATTGGTCAATTTTGCTAAAGGTTTTCTGGCTTTTCAAGCCTTCCTACTTGGCCAAATAATTCCCAGCATTATGGAATCTACCATGACACATTGGGAGTTTTCCAGTGAGACATATGAATCTTTTTATTAGGCAGTGTGTCAATTATTGCACCTAAGCTAGGAGTAAAAGAATCTACTAAATTGGATATAGTATTGGGCTTCAGGGTTTCTGTGATGGATATTTGCTCAGCTAGTTGTTGGCCCTGTAGATAGAACTCTAATTCTGACTGGCTAGAGGCAAGGGAATTTCCAAGATTATTATGAAGATTATCAACTTTAGAAGAAGCATCAGATTGGATAGAGGCCTTAGTCTTGGGTAAGGTATCTGTTTGGTTGCCCAGAGGATCTTGGTGGTTGTTACAACTTAACTCTGGATCCAAGTTGCAGTGAGAATTATCTTATTTGACAGTCTTGAGTAGATAGCTGGCAAGCATGAGTGTTGAATAGAGGGCATATATGGAGTATGCTCTCACAGCTAAATTTCATTGATGGTCCTCTAAGAAGGCTTTAAGGTAGGTGATCATAATGTCAAGGCCCAAGGGCTCCCAACTCTGATCCATTTAAACTATAGTCTAAGAGAAGTACATTATTTATTATTCAGACCAAGAATGATCACAGTGGATAAAAGGGAACTAGGTTCTTTTTATACCATTTACATTGGTTTTTGAGATTCTTTCAGATTATTCCTGAAGGTTCTTGTCTCTCTATCTGGGGGGTCATGCTAAAAGTTTGAGACATCAGCTGACTAATTCTAATAATATTCCTTTGGCCAGATTTGAACTTCGCGCTTTGCCTCAGTTGGTCATCTAAAAATGCTTTGGATGGATTTTCCTCATCTGGGGCTTTCATTTGAGCGTAAGAACGTCCAAAACTGATCACTGGAAGCCGAGATATGATTTGATTTGGCCGCTCACTAATTGTTGTTTGTCTTGATTTGAAATCCAATCTTGCAACCATTTTGGGACATGTTGACAGGATTTTTGAACTCGGCTTTTTAAATTGCCATAACTTTTGATCCAGGGTACCTAGGGAGATCATCAAGGTAGCTTTATGATGGCAAGAAGTAGCTTTATTGATAAAAGCTTTTAAAACATGATTTTTTAAAGCTATCATGTTATGGCAGGCCATGACAGGAAAGAGCCTCTTTGAGCTCATATATGGTACACAACCCAACATCACTCAAGCATTATCAGGACCCAAGCTGGAATTACCAAGCAAGGTGCCACCCTGTTCAGACCCCAAGTCATACAAGCCAATAATGATCAGCCAGAAAGAGAAGAAAGACGTTTGCAAAAGACATTTGTTCCCATCCAAAGCAGGCATGGAGTTGGCGACAAAGTTTGGGTCATGAATGTTGACAAAAGTAAATTACAACCACAGAAAGTAGGCCTGGCCATCATCCTAAAGGTAAATGACAACAACACTTACCTTGTGCAAGGGCTTGGAAAACGTAAACAATACAAGGTCCTCCATCATGATTGCCTGAGACCCTGCAAAGCAAGACAGAAAAAACGCAAGATTGTCTTACCCGCCACATAACAACAGTTAATCCAGTACAGCACCTGGGCTCCTGACGACCTCCCTGACGACCTACCCTCAGAGGAGGCTGACCTTCAGCCGGGGGGATGTCAAAACAGCAGGATCGACCTGCCAGTCAGGTTCCGATTAAGCGGGTTTGCGACCCGCAATCCGACTATCCTGTCACTTGAAGCCAGACTAGGAAGTTGACTCAAATTTCCAAATCCAACAACATGAACAAATGATGATCCTTTACAGTGGATGCCTCGTTTTGGTGCTTGACTCATTATCAGGATCAAGCCACCCCCTTCACCATCCAATTGTGTGATCAACACAGTCATGTTCCTGTTATCCATGATTCATGTTAGCTATATAATACTTATCTCTCAATAAATAATGTTATCTAGTTTCTAAATATTTTCCCCTTATAACTCTGTTAAAACAGCACAGTTACGACACTACTATAAATGATTCACCCACACTATATAACTCCAATATCCCAATAAAGATAATCATCTAGCCTTTAGATATTTCCTCCTTGGTAACTCTGCTAAAACAGCGTAGTTATGACAGTACTCTAAACCCATACCGAATAAAGGATCATCCGCGTCTCGATTCCCCCCTCTATTTTGTTTAATATACTCATCAGAATTGTATTCACGGCACCTTAAGCCACAGTTCTTTCCTACTGCTGCTTCTGACTTTAATGTAGAGTTATTTTTAAAAGGGATGAAGGGGTTGATGCTTATACTGACCAGGTGAGCAGCAAGTGCTGATCCTGGGTTGGGTTTGATCAAGGTACCTGACCGGGGGTCAAAGCTGCAGGGATAAATCGTTTCTGAGAAGACTTGGTTGCGGTTGAATTCACTCTCCCGCCATGCTATAGGTGCCAAGCCCAGTTTAGGGTTATATATGGGGCTGACATGTTCTGTTGTAGGCAATATGAGTGGGCATGCTATATTTAGTTGATGGATGATTGGCAAGTGGTGGGGAAATTGCTGGTCGAGTGACGAATGGATTTAGGGATGGGAAATAAATGCTGGTCAGGTGATTTAATCTTCTCGGTTAAAGATTGCCCTGCAACGATTGGATACCTTTTGGAATTTCTCCCATGATTGGTGGGATCGGTCGAGAATCTGTAAGTTTCCTGGGTGGTTGGATGTGATGATGGTTTGTTTTATTGGATGCTGGGTAAAGTTAGTCAAGGTAGGGTTTAAATCGGTTCGTTATAAATTGATCATTTTAGGCTCCAAGGTCAAGGGCTGGATCTGTAGCGGTATGACAGCAATAAAGCAGCTCTTCAGGAAAGCCATGTCCATGGGGCATAAACAGAATCCAGCAATTACAGGGATTTCTTATTCCAAGCTGAAGCATGATTGTTTCGGCTTATAGCGAGAATAAGTCATGCATGTTTTGTAAAGCTGGGTGGATGCGAGTAGGCGTTAATTCACCGCGCTGCGGCAGAAAACTTTTGCACACTGGTGCTTGTCAAGATGCTTAAATGTATATTTGGAGATGGATTTATTTTCAAGTAGAAATATTATTTATTAAAGCATGGACCCATTAATCAGTTAATAGTTTAGTTACAATCTGAGGCTGGTTATGCTTTGCGTACTGGTTTCACCTCCTTTCTGGGAAGGCGGGGTTACGAATGTTCAAAGGCGGCCTTTTCGCACTAGGAGCTGAAACTTGGCTGATATCTTTAGGAGCGTGGCCCAACGGAAGTTCTGCGCACGCCAAAAGCCTTGAAACAGATGAGTGGGTGAATTAGTACTGGCGGGATCGGCCTTAGTGAGGCGCAAAAGCGATATGAGGTCATAACAGAAGCAGAAGTTTGCTCTGTTCATTATGATTCCTTTAAATTATAGATTAAAGTTCACACGCCAATGAATTAAAGGCTGCTAACGTCAACCACCTCAGGATTGGAGCGGTAGCCAACGAGATAGTAGCTGAAGCCTTGGACACGTGTCCCTTTAGGCTGTATATTTTTATACAATAAATTTAACAAAGTAAAACAACTCTAATTGGTCGATGGATTCATTTACACTGCCATATTTTATTCGTCTGTACAAAGAAACTTTATCCGATTTGGGCCGGGTAATTATGACGTCATAAATAAATAATTCCCATGTCGAATCCTATTCGGTGTCATCCGAATCCAGCCGAGATGCCTTGCGACCAATCATCGTAGCGTGTAGGTGATTATTTGCGATTCGAAGGCTATCGAAGCTAATCCAAATGATGTAAAGGGCTCGCCACCCAAAGGCATTGCGATAGCACCGTTAGAGCTAGGCGACTAATCCAGACCAAGCCGAAGCAAACAGGTGGTCGACACCCCATTAGAGCATGTTGTGGCGATCCCCCTACCTGACTCCCCACCGGTGTCATTAGCGATTTGGAACCCTTTGTAAACTCGTTAATAGTCACATTTATTTTTTCCAGACTTATTATTTTCTCCTTACACACGATACAATGTCCGCTGAACCTTCCTCCCCGCCCGTCGACAAGCGGCAATACAAGAGTAAGCTACATTTGCTATACAATACTGATCAGTCTCAGTGATGGTCCGTGCCAAAGACGGTACCTCTGTCGAACTAAGCTATGCGCGTACTCGCATATTAGGACGCGGGACCTTTGGCTGGGTCCACGAGGCCAAGTTGGCTGGGACAGGCCAGTATGTCGCCATCAAAAGGGCTCTTCGTGATGATCGAGTCAAAGTAATTCATATTCACCTTTTGTATATTTATTGTTTCTAGAACAGAGAGTTGGCTATTCTCCGGCAGATCAACCATGGGAATACCATCAATCTCCTTTACTACTTTTATACTACCATTAGAGCAGTAAGTTGTTTTTTATTTAACTAGCCTGTCGTTTCAAACAGCTCAACTATTTATTTAGAAAAACGAAATTTATCTCAACCTTATCCTTGAGTATCTTCCCCAAAATCTTAGTGAATTTACCAAGTCTTATACTCAAAAAGAGAAGCGCATGCCCATCTTTTTGGTTAAGCTCTTCTCCTACCAGTTGTTTCGCGGTCTTGCTTATTTGCACGGTCGGGGAATCGCTCATCGCGATATCAAGCCTCATAATGTACTTGTAGACTCCCAAACTGGAGTTCTTAAAATTTGTGATCTTGGAAGGTAGGTCTATATAGCTTCTTTGTGCAAAAGTTAAACTATTTGTAGTGCCAAAGTTTTGGCCCCTGGTGTCACCAGCATAGCATATATCTGCTCACGCCCTTACCGAGCACCAGAATTGGTTCTTGGCGAGACCAACTACACCTTCAGTATTGGTAAGTAATTTTATTCTTGATCTTTAACTGCATACTAACCATCCTCAAACAGATATTTGGGCAGGTGGTTGCGTTGTTGCAGAGATGATGATGGGGCGTTACTTGTTCCCTGGAAAGTCTGCCTCTGACCAGTTAGTTCAGATTTTCAAGGTTCTTGGTGCGCCCTCACCAGACCAGCTGTATAACTTGAGTCCAGTCTACCGCAAGGCACCCCCAACTACTACTCAGCCCATTGGACTTGATCACGTATGTCTAAAGCTTGATTTTTATCTAACGTGGATAGGTGATCAAAGGCTACAGCGACCGTGAAGTTATTCTCAATCTCTTTGGACAATTGTTTGATTACGACATCAAACGTCGTCCAACAGGACTTAAAGTATTGACTCATCCCTTCTTTGATATCCTTCGAAGCCCAAATTGCGCTGTTTCCTCCCCGTACGCAACTTTACCACCACTGTTTGATTTCTCACTCCAAGGTAAGGCTATTGCAACTCAGAAGCTGACATGGTTTTAGAATTGTCTATGGAGCCTGAATTAAACTCGCAATTGGTGCCAAAGCATGCCGTCAACGAATTGTTGTCGTCGTTGGATATCCCTGATCTCGGAAGCTTCGAACCCCATCCTTATCAGCTCCTGCCATCTGAAGTTGCCAGCTAGACTGACTTGTTCTAGTATACATGAAAAACCCCTCTAGTCATCTGTAAACTTCCAGTTAAACCCCCGCCCTATGATTAGCTATATCCAACTAGATATTTTCTAACCTACCTGTCAGTTATACTGGCTATACAATCTAATCCAGCGAACGCGCTTATTCCGATTTAAACTTTAATAAACTCAACTCGTTACCCTTCCGTTTATCAATCCAACTTTCCTTTTTGAAAATCCCAACTAGTCGTATTGTCAACAGCTGATATAAATCCCTTCTCTTTCATAAATTGCTGTAATCCACCTCTATAGGTTAAGCTGAGCCTGTAAGACTTCTGGATGGATGCAACTACCCTCTACGGGAATCCCGTTGTACACAGCAATGAGTCAAAGCTGGATGGGTTACGGAGTAAACGTCCTTGGAAGCCCGCGGGTAATAGGTCAAGGGAAACGGATCCAACCCACCATCAGAATTACATTCGCGCCACTCCCAGATCGGATCAGATGTTGACTCGACCCGCAAGTTGGACCAACCCCAAGGGATTGAACCCCCGCAATGGGCATCTTGGACAACCGATCCCAGCCATTCTAGGTTATCCTCATGCCTACCTGCTCTCTCCATTAAATCAACCCAACCAAGAAATATAGCAGCCTCAAAGTTTTGAGACGGGCGTAATCACGCCAGCCGCAAACAAACAAAACCAACCCCGCTAACCGAGATCTACATGGACATCAGCGACCCAACCCTTAAACCCACCCACCCGTAAGAAACCATGTGGGTCTATCTGCAGCCCATAAAGAACTTGGGATGAGATCAAACCAGGTCCAGTCCCCAAAGTACAAGATCCATCCCCCATAACCAATCAAGTAGATCAGCTTAAACCCATCCAGATCAAGGTATGACATCACAGGCAAAAAAAATTACCCCCAACTATCCATCTTATCTGTAACCCCTTAGAATATAGCCACGATACAGTATAGATGAAGATACCCACATATAAACCAAGCAGCACAAATTTAGAAATAACCCCTTGTATGAGATTAGCGAGAGAAACCCCAGGTCTTTCAGCAAACGATCTAATGCCGGCATCAAACCCGTATAAATAGCCAGAAAAGATACTTCAACTCCCACATCTGTTGGGATAGAAAACCAAAACCAGTCCCAAGCCACCCGCCAAACAGGTGTACCAATCAGCACATGCCCCAACAGGGATCACCAACAACGAACGTGAATAGTCAGATCAATCCAGATGCACAGCATTTTACCAAGCACACACCGCACCAAAGTTTGTCAGTAAGCCCAGAAGATTGAGACCTAGACACACTCCTCACATCCATCCAAGTTTCTAGCATGGGTATACGCTTTGATCCAGGCACATGCCATAACCTTACTACCATCAACGGTTACATAAGAGAGGGGGAAATAAACCAGAGAAAACATATACTTATAGGAAGAGGAAAACGGGCTTTATATCCCCATGACAGGATGCCCAGAGGTGACCCTAAATACAGCTGCAACCCCAATTCCATTTGTGTAGATAAATGCTGGCCAGCTAGAACATCCTTAACAGGAAATACAGTGGTACTGTGCAGTACCATAAATAAACCAGGAATATTGGTTGTTGCCCAGATTAAACAATGGATCAAGTTGGTCCACAACCAATATGTTAAGATTTGGGATTGCCCTAACATCTTCTCCCAAGTCTCTAGGGTTTCTTCTCATCAAGGGCTTCAGGGGTAGATTTTCTGGATCTCATTCTCCACATGCTTCAGTTGCTGAGCAATCACTGGGATAAAAATTTCTATTTGATGAACTCAGGCTTTTCATAGTCTTAGTTGGCTGTGATGTATACCCTTACCCTTGTATTGTTTTTCCAGTCATTATATCTTATAGGTATGATTGGGATAAGCTTACTGAACAGTATTGGTACCCATCTTGGGATATAGTTTGGTTGTGTTCAGATATAGTGCCCCAAACCTTGCTTCTGACCGGAAATCTTTAGAGCAGGGAGTGCTTCATGGTTTTATCCTGCTTGTTTTTGGGCTCCTCTGAGCTACCTCTACACACTGAACTTTAATATCTGCCTTGCCTGTCACCATAGCACCATTTATCCCTGGGATCAGTTGTACCAAGATCAAGAAAGGCCAACAGCATGCTTCAGCTAGACCTGTAAAAGGCATGGGCAGTTTAAATCAAGCCATTGGTTAAAACAGTTTCACAACCAAGAGCAGCACCTCGCCTGTCAGTGTATCTTAAAATACACAGGGGTGCTCATAGACCCACCCAATGATGTTTCTAACAACACAGGTGTCAAAACAGCAGGCTCAACCCACCAACAAGGTTCTGAGTAAGCAGGTTTGTGGCCCGCAACCCAACTGCCCAGTGGCTCAAAGTCAAGCTAGGAAGTTGACTCAAATATTCAAATCCAACAACATGAACAAAAGCTGATCCCTTACAGTGGATACCTTGTTTTGGCGCTTGACTTGTTAGCAGAATTGGGCCACCCCCTTCACCATCCAATTGTGTGATCAACACAGTCATGTTCCTGTTATCCATGATTCATGTTAACTATATAATACTTATCTCTCAATAAGGATGTTATGTAGTTTCCAAATATTTTTCCCCTTGTAACTCAGCTAAAACAGCACAGTTACCACATTGGTAGCAGAATTAAGGGTTCCATCCTACTTTATCCCTCAAAATTCTGCCTGTTGCCTGTGCTTGCACTAGTCACAAATCTTTGATAGAATCATGTCTGGCCTCCCACAAGACTGGGCGCCATACACGACTGGTACCAGAATACCTGATGGGGTTGTCCTTGCTGCAGTGTGCTAATATGTGATGGATTTGATGGGCATTAAGTTTGAAGTCAGATCTGGAATGTAAATATAAATTAGGCAATCACTCGGCTGATCAATTGAGAATTAGTGGGTTCCAGAGCATTCTGGATTCCACCTGAATCCTCTCCGTGATTGGGCAATTTGGAGGTTAAACAAAGGGAAAACAAGCAATGCCTTCAATTCTGGAATTGAAGCTCACATCGGATGCCTGAGTCCAGAAACCTAAATGGAGGTGACATCAATAATCCAATTTCCTGATTGATCTCTACTTCCGGGTGCAAAATCAATAGCCAATATTGGTATTGATATTTGATTATGGTATTGATGCCAAGCCTGGTCTATTTGCCCAATTTTCTATCCCATTAATCCTCCTTCTCCCAATTTCCCACCCTACTATATATAATTGGTGAATATACTAAATAAAGATAAGTTTTTACCCCCATCTATTGTTCAATCCTACTTTGGGTTTACTACCCTGTTTTCAGGTATAGTCATCAAACAATTAACAGGGCTAATTCTTGCTAGCTGTCACAAGTGACAAATTCCTGTTAACTATGCATGTGATAGAATCCCAGCTAGGGATTTGAATCCCGATACCCTGGGGGCTGGCGTCCCGCAGGCCCAGCTGCCTGGCTGTCCGCATCTTCCCGGGCTCAAACCAGAGCCAAATTTGAATTTGGAGAAACTCCTGAGATTGATCAACCCAGAGTTGCACACACCAACGCCTCACCTGCAAAAGGATTCTGTTAGTCCCGCCAATGAGAGGATGGGCCTGGCCAACAATCTCAAGATAACTGGGGCCACCTCTGGTAAAGAATTGGAGAAGCTTTCTGTAGAATGTGGGCTTCCTGAGGATGAAAAATCCTGCAGCTCAAAGGGGAAATTTGAGTTTCCCCATTCTGACCCAACCAATGAGAGACCCTTTGGGCAGGACGCCACAAATGATTCCCAAACTATGGAAGACTGTATAACCTGGCCCAGAAAGGTTTGTAAAAGTTTCTCCATGGCAGAGGGGTATACTTATACCCTGGGCTGCCAGGAAGTTGCCCATTGCCATTCTTGCAATAAAATGACATGGACCTTTGGTTCAACCAGGTTATTACATATTTGATTTTAGTTTATTTCATTTGCAGTCTACCTCCCACAGTTCTGTACCTCACGTCCACCAACACCAAGAAACTGCAGACCAACCACCTGAACTATATTGTCCACCAGGAGCTCCTTTTGGCCTGGTACATTTCACTTAATACCCACCCAACCTGGTGTATTTGGAATTTACCCCAGAGGAAATCCTGATCTAGGACCTAGAAGCCAGAACTAAAGAGACAGAAACCATTGGCAAAGAAGGAACCCGAGTCACCATACCTCCCCTGCTGTTCTGCGACAAGTACAACTACTTGTCTGCCTACCTAGTTCCAATGACACCACCTCTTATCCTGCGGCCTGACTGCCCACAGGAATCTGTTGCAACCAATGAATCTACCTCCACTCAGATATTTGGGGTGATGTACATCACCCTCACCGGCCTTATTGATTCAATAGTGCCTACCAGCGGACCCTGGGCTCTCCTGGGCAAATTTTTATGTTATATTGTAAAGTTAGCTCCTATCTTGTGGTGGGCCCTCCCCACAGGACCTGCGGGCCGTCCACCCGTAAGTTCTCAAGAACCCCCCGCAGGCTGGATCCCTGACATTATGGCAATCTACCTTAACCACAGTAACCTGGGCCCCAAGATGTTAGTAGCTCTTGGGGCATCTTGTATGTTATTTTCATTGATTTCAGTGTACTACGCCTGCAAGATATTTACCACCTTAATTGCATCAGCAATTAGACACTGATGCAGTACAGAACGAAAGGACGCCACACTTGGCGTTGAGAAGACCAAGACCCCAAATTTGCAAGTCCAGAATATTATAGTCAACCAATTCACAACCAAGGTGGACATGCCCCAGATGGGAAAGCTCACCCTGGAAGAAGACTGTAGAGCTATGCCAGTCCTCTGCTTCCACTTCCAGGCCAACACAAACTCTTACTCCAATGACACATAGAATGTCCTTGGTGTGGCTTCTATGCTTTATAGCAATGCTTTAGACTGGTTTGGGAAGGCCACTGCCAAAGACGTCAAGTTCTGCCTAGACTACTCCCAATTTGAAAGTGAACTGATGGCCACTGGCGACAACAATGTGACAGAAATTGCGGGATAGTAAGAAGCTGTCTCTAAGTGGTGGGTAATTACCACCCAAATCCACACAGAGTTAATGATTAACCACCAACGCAGATTCAAATACCGGTTTGTAAAATTTCCAAATGTGATGCTAGGGTTAGATAAAATAATTGATCCTAACCAAAGTAGCCCAAGATAAATAGCCTGTGAAACCATCAGGAAATCTTTGGAATAAAATTCAGGACATTGGGATGCAACATGATTTTCATTTTCAAAGATAGGGGGAACCACCAAGATTGGCAGGCATTGAACTAACATTGGGCGGTACCGACAACAAAGTTCCAACTGCAGGGCCCCATCTTCCAGTAATGATCTGGCTTAGAATAAGATTGCAGGGAATGTAGCGCAACAATCCAACTACAGGATGCATTTTTAAAAGTAAATTAGACCAAGGGATATTTGATTTTTATTGAGTAAATTTTTGGGAGGACTCAACTCTTAAAGTTGAAACAGTGAAAATCATTCAATATATATCAAAAATTGACTAAGCAATACTGTAAATTCAGAACCTGAACATAAAAATGCGGGATTGTCAAATCCTTGGTCCAAATTTTGAATCACTTTTGCGGGCAACTCAGCTGAGTGAAAAATAAAATATTTAATAAAATTAACCATTTAATTTGACTTTTTTTGTTTTATTTAAATTGGCAAATTTTGAATCTCTTGAGAAGATAACTCAACTAACAAAAGACAAAACTCGGCAAACAAATATGGGATACATGAATCAGAAATGCAGGATTCTTATGTAAAATTTGAGATTTCCTGTATGTCAAACAAATCATAGACATCATGTGAAAATTAACGAATCTGAAATTGCGGGATTGTCAAATCCAAGAACCAAGTTTCAAATCATAATTGCAATGAATTTGAAATAAATATAATTTATGGGTGTCTCAAAAAGGATGATAAAGGATCTAGAGTGGATTTGTGCAAATTCTTTTAGGAATCACAGGCATTCTCAAAAATCACTCTATTCCATTTTAGGTTGGCTAAAATTTAGATCATAATATTCACAAAATTGACATATATAACAATGAAATTGACTAAAATATACATTCCTCTTCTTGAGTTTAAAATCATAATAAAATTTTCATTATGTCTTCTTTCAACAACAACCAAGTCAACCAGCTGTTCCCTGGCCTTGACAAAATTATGTAGGGCTACACTGGGTCTCTTAACGGTGAAGCCTCTGTCTATGGCCACTCCCAACCTGCAGGCCCCTCTGCAAGCACCACACAGATGTATGTTCTTTCCCCTGCAACTTTCAGCATGGCCCTGTTTGCCCACCATGCACAGGCAGCTGCCAACCTGAATCCCTTATCAGCAATGGCATCCAGAACCAGCTTTTTTAGCCATGGGGTCACCCAGAGAGCCCAGAACCCTGAAACAGCCAATCAGATGGCATTGACCAGTTCCCAAGATGGACATATCCCTCCCCCAGCCAATCAGCCTGCAAGACGCAGAAGTAAATTGATCACCCCGGAGATTGTTCTCAAAATGGTTGAAAAGCGAGGCAAGCTTATGTCCCTCAGGGAAATTGCGGCCGCAATGGGTTTTGCAAAGTCAACTGTGGCTGCAACCCTGCGAGCCCACGCCAACTGTGGCCCCCCACCAAGAAGACCCCAACTGGTGCCCATACCTCAACCAAAGGTGATACAGCCCATCCCCTTATGATGGCCATTATGGAACATGACCCGCGAATGCCCCTGGTCCAGGTATGTCTCCAGTTGGGACTCCACAGCATCTTCATCAACAAAAAAACAGTGAATTTGTGGATGCATGGAGTTGCGGTTGCCGCCAGAATCCTATCCAATCAGGTTCTTGGTGGCCCCATTTTGGTGGATACCAACCCATATAATGCAATCATTATTAATTTTATTAAAGGGAGGGCAATGAGAGCCCATAATGACATCATCTTCCTATCATACGCTAAGATCTCGGCCAGTATCCAAGACTTTGGAGAGAAGCGCATCCAATCTGACGTGTACAAGTGTGGCCCAATCTTGTATTGTTTTGTTGGGGGTTTATTGGCAGTTTCCCCATTGAGTGTCAATTATTACTTGGTAATATCAAACACCGCAGATAGGTATGCCTACCAGACAGAGCTCAAGGCCATGCTAGAGGAGTGGGCCACACAAAACACTGTACACACAGTTGTACTGAGTGCAGAGATGGAGCAGCAGGAATGGGCTACCCAAGAAATCAGGGCTGCAGGGCATACCTGCTGGTCTTACCCCATCAACTACGCCAACATGCATCTTGCAGATGTATGTCTCTACAATTTTGGTTCTGCCCTCAGGCGCTTGAAGCCTGCCACCTACAACAAACTATGCACCCAGATTGATAAGGGGTATGAGCTTTTCCCTTCTGCGTTTGTCCAGGACTTATCTGATCTCATCATCTTCTATACAAGTGATAGTGATAAGTCCATAAAGGACCCCTGTCTCCCCCCACGCCAGTCCATCTGTTTTGTCAAGCCAGTATATGTGACAGAAGAAGAATTTGAGCAATTGAAGCAAACCGCTCTTGCTGCTCCTTCCCAGTCAACAAACCCTGCCTCCCCAACCCCCCATCAAGCCACCTGCCTTCCAACCCTGACTCCCAAGCCACCACCCATTCCCTCCCCACTATATCTGATGCTGCCCCTTTCACAGGCGCAGATGAAGGCAACATTCATTCTGCCCATTCCCTTCCCTTCCCGTCCTTTGATTAGTAAATAAATCCTTTCTTTGTGATAACTTATTAAAATTGATATCTCTCTTTCAATTTACAATTGATAATACTTTCTTTTTACATTATTGATATTTCCCATAATTAAAAAAATGTTGTACATTTTACAAATAGCTTAAAATTATGAGCATACATATTTTCATCATCATTAATAAATAAAAGACAATAAACATAAATATTGGATTAAAATATTGCAATTAGACGTCAACTATTGATATTTTGAATTTATGTGCATAACTCAATGTATTTTGTTTAATAAATTACAATGAAAAAAGGCCAAGTTTACAATGAATTTTATTAACAAAATACATTGAGTTGTGCACATAATATCAAAATATCAAGAGTTGACGTCTAATTGCAATATTTTAATCCAATATTTACGTTTATTGTCTTTTATTTATTAATGATGATGAAAAATATGTATGCACTGAACATAGTACTATAAAAACCAGTTTTTTGATGGAATTTGAACAATATGTCAACAATCTATAACTTAATCAACAAATTAGAAGCACACCTTCAAAAGGTTGTTGAGATAGAAAGAAATATCAGGGAAATAGTGACAGGGAAGCTGGGTAACAAGGGCCAGCTACTGATACAGTCAAAAGAAGATGCTCTGGATAAGTTGGGAAATATTATAGATGAAAAGAATAAAGAAAAATTACTTAATCTACTGGGAACTATTTTATCAAGTCTAAAGTTCAACAACACGGCCTACAATTTGTGGGAGTTCTGGCAGGGGGCCAAAGAAAACAATAAGAAGATCAAACTAATTGAAGGAACATAAAGTCATAAGGAAATCAACACCAATGAAGAGGAAACCAACCAAATGGAAACATATGAAAATGAAACACAAGCAAGAAGCAGAAGCGCTTCAAGAAATACAGAAGCTTTATCAAATGAAAATCAAGAGGAAGCACAAGTTGCAAGAAAAAAAAGAAAAATTAAGCCTAAGAAAATTAATGAAGAGCATCCAACACTCATGAAGTTTGCCAATATGGCGCCTGTGGCTGAGGGGGCCACAGAGGAAACAATTGGTAAGTCTTTTTATGTTTAACTTATATTTATTTTAGTCATCACCAGGGATGGGGATGAGGTCGCGGAAGTGGTGGCTTTTACGCCGAGTTGGTTTTATGGGAGTTACCAGTCACTGGTGGCCCCTATAAAACAAATAAATAAAAAACAAATAAATAAAATAGTTCAACAGAATATGAATATGTTTTTTGATAGTGAAGCTCAAGATAGGGAATATCAACCACCTGCGGGGTGCTCACCATGGATAAGGGAAGCATACAAACTAGGATCAACAATCAAAATCAAAGAAATGAATGAAATTCGCGGGGATATAAAACTGAGCTTTGATGAATACATATATAAAAGCATTCAAAGGTTCCCCTTCACAAATATCAACAAATACAAATTTTTTTAATAAAAACCAATTTTCAAATAGGAAATGAATATCTGAAATCTGCAATTTTTAATGAAATTTTTAAAGCTCTATCAAATAAAGTTGGGTATGCAGTCCTAGTGAATAATTTTAAGCCTTTATTGATATTGTTTGCCGAGGCCTGGGGGGCTGATACAAGTCAGGCGCCCCCGGAACCCTCTTCAAATTTAACCAAACATCCTATATTAATAGGTTAGTACAAACTTTCAAAAAATTGTGAATGTTCTCAGAAAAGTATACCTTGCAACAAATCCACATTGCAGTGTACCTGGAAATCCTTCTCCACTGCATATTGAAAGCCAACATAAAAAAATTAGAAGATGTACCTATACAGATCAACATATGCCGCGTAGCCCTTGACAGATAGAAGACACCACGGGGATACAGGACAGTTGAGCACGTCCTATATGACTCATTTGCAATAGCAACACTATACAGGTACTATGTGTATCAGGAACACCTTTGCCTCCTTTCCTGACAACATTAAAAGAATCTTGGTTGACCCAGGGTCTGAAAGTCTTTCTCCTAATTTGGGGTTTTTATCAGGTCCTAAAAAGCAATTATTAGCATGTAATATCTGTTCAAAATTACCTTTTTCTTCCTTGGGATCAAACCAGGAGGCCTTCCCTTTGCCCAACACGGGGATTGAACCCGGTTCCTTGCGCTCATTGTCCTATCACCTAGATAATGTTAATACTTTGAATTCAATCTTACCTTTGAATTCGCTCAAATTAACGGGCTGTAGCCAATCAGATTTTACACCCGCAGCCAGGCCTTTTGAAATCAATATTAAACCAGGAGACAGTTACAAAGAACAAGATTGAGGTTCTGTAGTTGTTTTGAGTAATCAAAACAATGGAGCCTCTCCTTCTGGTGGGTTTCTCAACCACCAGGAGGATCCCCAAGCTGAGACTTACCAACAGCTGGGGAAAAGTACTCCTAGCTGTTAGGGGAGTCCTAGTTAGGGTAAAGATTCAAAAATCATTTTTTTAATTTGCATCTTAAGATCCTAAGCTTCTCCTGCCAAGTTTTCCCCTCCTTTTTCACAACTGACTTTTGCAAAAACACAAATGGGTCTCCAATGATAGCCTATATAAGGCCCTATCCCCCATTCTATTTACTTGTTCAGTTAATAAAGTCAATTTACCAACCTAATTATTTTTTTTTGCCTGCTCTCACATCCTGAAATCAACACCATGATGCTACCCAAGTCATCCCAATGGGGACCATTTGGGTATAAATGGTTGGTTTGGTTGCTCCTTGTTCAGTCCCTTACTGCAAGCCTTTCTTTTGAAACCAGAGCAGATTCTGGTTTGCCTCCTCCTGGTCACTTGGACAAGTTGTGGCGCCAAGTGGTACCAGGTGTATGGTACACCACCACCCCACTGTCATCAAATCCCCCCATCAAAGAGGAACCAAGGGTCATGGGGTCCAGTCTGCCCAGTCCTTCCTTATTTTGCCCCATGGCTTCGGTTTTCCTCCTGGGATATCTTGGAGCTTACTTCCTATTGGGAAGATTTAACCCTCTTTTGGGTCAATATTGTTTATTTGGGGAATTGTTCCATATGGGGATGGTCTCCCTTCCAATTGGTTCTCTACTCACTGGGTTGAACCCATCCGTGGCCATACACCTTTTGGGTGGTATGTTTCCAAGCGGATGGGTTCCTGACAATGTGCCCCCCAAAAAATCTACTAGTCAATTCTCTCACCCAATTGCCTTTTATAAGACATTTGGCCACCACCGGGGTGCTGAGCGCCACCCCTCTAGCAATTAACGCCAGAGTCATCCACCACATACAGAAGAGTATGTGGTCCCAATTGGACACATTAGCAGAAATTTTGATTTTGGGGTATAATTCCCCAGAATAATCACATTCCCCTTGCAATTCACATTCCCCTAATAAATCATTTTCCCTTGCAATTTAAATTTTTTATTTTTTATTATTTTTTATTATTTTAAATATTAAAATTTTCTCTATTAAAATCTTTAACATTGACATATTTAATATCAAATATTTTGATATTGAATAAATTACAATTTAACAAAATTGTTATATTTCGATTATTTAAACTTTAATATTTAACTTTTAAGATTTATAACTATAATTTTACTTTTAATATTTTAATTTTAAATTTTAGTATGTAAATTATAATATTAATATATCTAAGTATATTAAAAGACATTGGTTATAGTTGCCAATACATCAAATAAAAAAAGAATTAAAAATGTTTTTATTTACTACTTGTCAAGTACGGGTCCATTTATCACAAAGATAAACATGGAGAATTGAATTTATCTGCATCATGCAGCCCGCTCCACTATTGTTCTAAACAAATGATTGTTTAGAACTCAAATTACCTTTCCCTTGTGATATGATTTGATAAACATATTTGATATACTTGAACTGTGTCATAAGTACAAATTAGTAAGGAATACATAAAAACCATTGGTTGCCGTGTTGTGTGGCTATAGTGGCACTGAAATAACAAGGATCATATGATGATATACAAGGTCCAATTTGTGGCTTAGAAAAACCAAAGTACCATCAAAAATTCACAATTATATAAATAAATTAATTTATTTCTATCATTTTTAATATATTTTATTTTTTAGCGCAACAGTCAATATAATATTCAGTGCATTATAATAAAAATATGTGTCTTTATATCTTGTATAATTAGTTTTACTTAACTTTTCTATGTATTCTTATATGTCTATAATACAATCAAACGTCACATTATTATATATAAATAATAATTTTTGAGCCCTATTAAAAAATAAAATAAATAAAATATAAACAAATAAAACCTGGAGTGCCCATTTATCTGATTGGCTTGGAGGCCAGGGCTTTGGGGAGAAAGGATTCTGAGTGCTTATAAAAAGCCGCCACCACATCAGGTGGCATTGCAAATTGACTGACCTCAAGAATATTGAATAGATCCTCAGTGTCCTGAGGAAGGCCTTGTTTCACCTTATTCTTGATCCAACCAAACACCTCCTTGATTGGATTCAGGAATAGGGAATATGGTAGGAGGAAGAGAAGTCTCATTGGACAATCAGCAAGGCAGTGGCTGGAGGAGTGGCTATTCTTGTCAATGGGGGGAACTCGGACACAACCAGATCCACTTTGTGGAGCCCAACATTATCAAGCACAACAACGTTGGTTGTGCTTCTATAATTTATCCAAAGGTACTCCTTGACAGCTTGGAGAAAATCAAGAAAGGTCCCACTGTTATGGGAGCCTTTAATCATCTGGTTTTGATCTAACCCGCAAGGACCAAGAAGCGCAACCATTGAATAGGTCTGGGAACAGACAGCTGCACAATGGGCTACGCCGTCCTTGGACCCCTTCTCAACCCACCCATGCCTGGACCTGAGTGAGGAGGAAAACAACAATTTGTTGATATAGAAGAACAGGTCATTCCCAGTCTCCTTTAGTGCCAGATATGTCTTGGCATAAATGCGTCAATCCTCAATGGTCTTTTCACTGTTCCTATTGTATGGAGAAACTCTGAGCACCTTCCAAAAGAAGCCCAAATCAACCATAGTTTTGTAGACAAGGGTTTTGGAAACAAAAAGTCCAAACTCTGTGGTGAGCATTGATTGGACAGCAAGTGTGTCCAGGTGGCAATCCCTGGCTACCCACTGCTTGATTGTGTCAATGTGTACGGGCTGAAGGAGTTCTGGCTGTCTTTTTACCTTGATGGATTTGGAAGTTTGCCTGGTGTCTCTGTTTCTTTTGTTGATGTCATCAATATATCTGGCTGTGACGCCAAATTGGGACGCAATATCCCAAACTGCCATTCCCCTGTTCAAGCAGTTGAGGAGAGCTTCACACTCACTATCTGTCAACTGATGCTGGCCCTTGACAGGTACCACAGCATCCTGGCTGGCAGGCTCAACACAGGGGATGGGGACCTTTGTGTAGAAGGTGGGATCATGCTTGCTTGCAGTGGTGCCATCAATGGTGGCATATGACACAGGCACAGGTGGCTCATTAGTTGTGGCCAATGGCTCATAGGTGGTGTCAAAGAAGCAGGGGCAGGAAGTAGTAACTCTTGGGTCAAGAGTGCGGGGCCGGATGACAACTGGGTAAACAGTGGAGGTGTAAGTAACCTCAGTGTTCCCAGTGACCCTGGTGTAGGAGACTTTGGTAGCAGGCCTTGAAAGTGGCTTCTGCCTGGGATTCAGGCTGGTTGATCAGGCTTGAGATGCGGGAGGTGGTTGGCTGGCAATGACACCATGGGAGGCCTGTGTATTGGCATGACTCCCCTCAAGTTGGGTTCTGGGTCTGTTCTTGGACCCTCTAGGACGCCCTCATGGACAGGCTGCCCTGCAGGCTGGTGCAGGAGCAGGTTGGGAATGTGATAGTCTGTCCATAAAAATAAAATAAAAACATATATTTTAGATTAAATATGTATTTATTTGGATTTATTGGTTGAGTTGTGAGTAGTTATTTCTCTTTAGTTAGCCTTGAATAGTAACAGAATTTCTATATCTGTGATTTGAAGTGAATAATATTGTATACTTTCCGGGTTTGGATGATTTTAAAGATCAATCACTTTTATGTCTAAACATGGTTATTGATATTGAATTTTTAGTTTGATTTTAGTTGTGGTGGAGCTTCTTGATTTGGCTTGGTGTTTCCTAGTGTGCTTAGTGTACATTAAATTTGGATTCCAGTTCCCGCAATTAATATCTGAGTTTACTAGTGGCATTCAAAAGTGATTTGAAATTTGGTTCTTGGATTTGACAATCCCACAATTTCAAAAAACATAGTAAACTTAATGAAAATGGTTGATGGATTTGAACACTTCAAATCTGATTCCAGTTAATTAATTTTGTCCATTGGAAATATGCAGCTCAACTTGAAATTTGCAAAGTGTCTATGAGTTCCCGCATTTTTAAAAATTCAAATAAAAATACAAAGAATTCAATTTAATTAAAAAAGGCTATCCTGCAAAAGTAATTCAAAATTTGGACCAAGGATTTGACAATCCCACATTTTTACGTTCAGGTTCTGAATTTACAGTACCACCTGGATCCTGGGCTCCTATTCCTTCTGCATTGTCAAGTAAGTATCTAGTCCAGGTTGCAAAGAACCCTTGAGTGACCAATTTCTGACAACCATGCTGATTAATAAGCTTGTATCTGGTAACCCTCAAATTACGTCAATTTATCAACCTCAATTTGCAAGGAAGAATTGGTTTCAGATGGCAGACTGGAGCAGCTGTAACCCATTTTCAATCAACCGTTTGATTTCAATCCGTTAATTTGGTCAATTTCATTAATAGTTTGCTGGCTTTTTGAGCCTTTCTACTTGGCCGGATAATTCCCAGCATGATGGAACCTACCATGACATTACCCTCTGCTTTAGCCCTGGGCACAATACCACCATCCGGGAGATGGGAAAGGAGAAATTCTTGTGAGCAGGTGGGAGTTTAATTGCGGCTAAGGTAAGCTCAGGGTGGCCAAAAGCAGTGGGGTTGCACTGGTAGAACTCTTGAATCAGATCTGGGGAATTGGAACAATCATAATGGGAAAACCATGAGTTTTTGGAATCAGGATAACCCTTCCATGACACCAAATATTCCAAACAGCATCAATTCTTATGGGAAGCCAGAATACAATTTAGCTCATACTCAAGTTCTCTTTCTTAAGAATGGGCTGGGAAGAAGAAGTCTCTGTACCCTTAAAGGGGGTAAGAAGGCATTCATGGAAGGTGTGGAAAATCTTGAAAGCCGGGGGGGGGGGTAAATCTAGTTGATATGCAGAGGGATCAATCTGACATTCAACCTTGAAGGGACCAACTTACTTGGGCCCTAATTTGCAACAAGGGACTGCCAGTTTCATATTGCAAGCATCAACTATGACTAGATCACCTGGCCTGTAGGTTGGACCTTCCTGGGGCTTACAATCTGTGTATTCCTTGTAAGTTGTCACAGCGGCAGCAAGAGTAACCTGGACTTCTGATAGACCCGCTTCAATATAGCAACTTGATCAGTTGCAGCTTCCACGTTGCTAACTAAGTGGGGACCCATGTTGGATGAAGGGTAGTACCTACATTGGCATAGATTGGCAAAACCTGAGTTGATGTGTACGGGGCGTTATTGTATGTGAATTCTGTCATGGGTAGGTTATCACACCAGTCATCTTGTCTTGCATTTCTGTAGCAGTGTAGGTAGACCTCCAAACTTTGGTTTACCCTCTCTGTTTGTCCATCAGATTGGGGGAGGAAAGCCATGGAACGGCACAATTTGATACCTAGAATTCCAGTAAAAGCTTCCCAGAACTGGGCAATGAATTGGGGCCCACGGTCACTCACAATCTCCATTGGGATGCCATGCAGGGAGGAGATTCTATTCACAAACAACCTAGCTGTTTCCACCAAAGTAATTTTGATTGATCAAGGTATAAAGTGTGCCATTTTTGTGAAGCAATCAACCACCACCATTATTGCATTAAACCCATTGGATTTCAGGAGTTCTCCAATAAAGTCTACTGACACTGACGTCCATGGTCCTGCAGCTGGCTGCAGCGGAACCAAAAAAACCAGTTGTCTTGTTCCTGCTTGCCTTGGACCAAGCACATACCAGACAGTCTCAAATGTAAGCCGCCATCTGCACTGTCAAACCTTTCCAAGAAAACTGTTGGTAAATTAACTCCACTGTTTTTTCTTCCCTGGGTGGCCTGTCATGGAGCAGGTGTGATTGGCCTCCATGATCTCATCCCAAATAGTTTCCTCTGGGACCCACAAGTAACCTTGTTGATATAGAATTGACCCTATCTTGTGATAACCTTGTGGCTGGTCAACCAGATGTGCACATGCCAATTCCAGTAACCTATCATAACCTCTGGACAGAGGTTGCAAGAACTTGACTTTGGAATATAGGTCTAAGTCTGCGCCCTTGGTCAAGGACATGGTAGCAAGTGCAGACGGTAGAGGTAGAACAAAAGGAGCCACAGCCTTGTCTGGAATCATTGTGTGCATGTTAAACTCAACGTCCATACCAGCATCTGGGAGATGAGAAGGATTTCTACTCAACGCATCTGCCAGGTGATTATCAGATCCCTTGATGAACTTGTAGTGTAACTTGTATCTTGTCAAGTCACTATGCCATCTGGATTGGCAACCTGACAAAACCCTGGGTTGTCAATAATAAAGAAGAGCTTTATGATCAGTTCTTACTACAAATGGATGCCACACCAACATGAGATGGTGATGCCAATGCTTTAAAGATTTCACAACTGCCAACAATTTCTTGTTGTAAATCATGTAATTACGTTCTTGAGCCTTCATCTTTCAGGAGAAATACCCTACCAGTCTCTCAACACCATCACCAGCAGTTTGTAATAACACACCAGCTACAGCATATTTGGAGGCATCTGTGGAAACCACAAAAGGGAGCTCAGGATCTACATGTCTCAACACTGGGGAGGTCAACAAAAGAGCCTTGACTGCTATGAACGCATCTGCACACTCAGGCGTCCAGACCAGAGTTGTTTTCCCGTTAGCTGAATATAAAGGGGCAGCCATTTCAGACAAGTGGGGGTGAATTTCTTTAAGAACGTACGGGTACCCAAAAACTACAAAGTTGGGATACTGTCATAGGCGTAGCATACTCACAAACCGCAGCTTCCTTGTTAGGGGCAATGGTGTGACCATCCTCAAAGATAAAATTACCCAGAAAGGTAACCTTATGTTTAAAGAATTCACATTTACTCCTTTTAATGATCAAGTTGGCCTAGAGAATGCTCTCTACAACTGCTGACAGATGGGCCTTATGCAACTCCTCATCCAGAGAGAACACCAATATATTGTCCATATACACAATGGCACATACACCCAAGAGATCCCCCAAGACCAAATCAATTAACCGCTGAAAGCAAGCTGGAGCATTCTTCAATCCAAAAGGCATGACACAGAACTGTAAGATACCTTTCTTAGTCCTGAATGCTGTCAGCCATTTCATTTCTTCTGTGATACTAATATGGTTGAACACATTCAACAGATCAAGATTTGAGAATACCTTTGCCTTCTCAACACACCAATAAATTTGTGCCTCAAGGGGTAAGGGATAGGGATCAGGAATTGTGATGTTATTCAAATTCCTGTAGTCAACACAAGGACAAAGTGGCCCATCAGACTTTTGAACAAACAACAATGGGGAGCAAATCAATGAAGCCTTCTTGAAAATGTATCCCTTTTCCAACATGTTGCAAGTCCACTCCTCTAAGCATGTGTCTTCCTTCAAGGTTAAAGGGTAAATAGGAGATGCAATACAAATCAGATCAACAGCAAATTTAAAGTCAAAGTCAAACTGAGTGTGCTTGGGAAGGACCTTGCCCCTATTAGCATCAAACGCCTCAGATCAGGGCTGCAGGCATGCTGGTAAATCTGAACTTGCAGAAAAAAGAACAGGAACCAATTGAATGGTCTGAGAAGACTTCTCTAGTTCAGACATGCCAAACAGAATACAAATGAATATGCCTTAAGAGTGTTCCACTTGCAGCTCATTTTCTTTCAACAGGGTAAATACATTATGATTGCACCACCAGCCCACCCCCAGGATAATAGGATACATAAGGGTAGAGCAAATAGAGAGCCTTGCAGTAAAAGACTGATCAGCAACTACAAATGTCACAGGCTTCTTGAGCTGGAAGGAGGGAAACGTTTGACAGTTCCCACCCCTAACAAGCATTCCAGGGTGATACTTGATTTGCAGCAAATACACAGTCTCAACACTAATAAAGTTCTTGGAAGCACCTGTATCCAACAGAATGGTCAGCCAATAGATAGTTAGACCGTTATCAATGATACCATAAAACAAGAAGTAACCAGAAGTATATTTATTTGAAGAAAATGTTGCAATCTCATCAGGAGTCTGCTTCTCTTTGGTGCTACAGACAGCAGCTAAGGAGGCAGAGTGCTCCTGAAAATATTGCTCAATCATCTCTTGGACAGCAGCATGAAGGACGGGATGATCACAATCAATTGGAATGAGGGGCAACTCTTTGGATTTGACTGGCAAAGACTTTGCCAGCACAACGTGCTGAAGCATAGCTAATGAACTTCAGGAGTGGACACCACAGGCGCTTCATTAACCTCAGCAGGTTTTTTTTGAAATTGCCAATTGCAACTGAGACAGGCTAGGGGGAGAACAATCCTGGCTTTGTTTAGAAGGAACTACTATGGAGCAAGGTCCAGAAAACCAAGAGCACACAGAGGGTTTGTCCTCAACTTCCATCAAACCTTGTGTGGAAACCGACAGATTTGAGACCAGAGAAAGAATTTGGCTTACCAGGGCCTCAGTTGTAATTAACGGGTAATCCCAAACTGCCAAATCCTGGGCAGTCTGATCAACTTCTAACCACAACACTGAGAGCTTATTGACTTTGGGAACATCAATTGTGTGACAGGAGGCAAAAACCTGAAGAAGGAATACCAAAAGCGGAGTGGTATCCTGCTGGAAGGCATATAGCTTACAATATACCTTGAGCTCCTCAATAGATACACACACATGATTTAAAATAGGGTATAAAGATGCACTTTCAGTTAAAACACGTGGATTGCGCTCCACTGCGGACAACAACCATTCACAAGCATCCTCAGAAACCTTTGTCATCACATGGTAAACTTGGTACTTGTGACTAAGGCTAGAACCAAAATAGAATGATAAAGCCAATAAGACTTCACACAAAATTTCATCAGTGGGTGGAGCAGGAAAATAATCCAGACGCCAAAATGACATAGCGTGGCAGAAATAGGAAACAGAAGATCCAGTCTCAACAACTGTTACCAGAGATGGAAACCACAAATTAAAGAGGAGCCCAAACCAAAAACTCAGAAATGAGTTGATGCAAATAAACATGGTAAATGCAGATATCTTAACAGAAAAGGAGAAAAGAAACACAAATTCATGACAAACTGCTTCCAAAAACTCAGATGTAGAAGAGTTGATTAATGTGACAGAAATTGAGGGATAGTAAGAAGCTGTCTCCATGTGATGGGGAATAACCCACCAAATCTACATAGAGTTAATAATTAACCATCAACACAGCTTCAAATACTGTTTTTTAAAATTTCCAAATGAGATACTAGGATTAAGTAAAATAATCAATCATAACCAAAATAGCCCAAGATAAATGGCCTGCAGGAGAATCAGAGTGTCTTCAGCATAAAATTAAAGACATTGGGAGAGCACCAGAGTTTCATCTTTGACAGTAGGAGGAACGGCTCCAAGATTGACAGGCATTGAATTAACATTGGGAGGTGCCAACAACAAAGTTCCAACTGCAGGGCCCCATCTTCCTGTAATGATCCGGCTTAGAATAAGATTGTAGGGAATGTAGCGCAACAATCCAACTACAGGATACATTTTTAAAAGTAAATTAGACCAAGGGATATTTGATTTTTATTGAGTAAATTTTTGGGAGGGCTCAACTCTTAGAGTTGAAACAGTGAAAATTATTCAATATATATCAAAAATCAACTAAGCAATACCATCTAGATCCTGGGCTTCTATTCCTTCTGCATTGTCAAGTAAGTATCTAGTCCAGGTTGCAAAGAACCCTTGAGTGACCAATTTCTGACAGCCATGCTGATTAATAAGCTTGTATCTGTTAACCCTTAAACTATGTCAATTTATCAACATCAATTTGCAAGGAGGAATTGGTTTCAGCTGGCAGACTGGAGCAGCTGTAACCCATTTTCAATTGACTGTTTGATTTAAATCTGTTGATTTGGTCAATTTTGTTAATGGTTTGCTGGCTTTTCAAGCCTTTCTACTTGGCCAGATAATTCCCGGCATGATGGAACCTACTGTGACAACCAAGACACCTGCCACCACGCCCTAATTAACTTACTGGACATTAAACAAGGATCCCACACCATAAAAGCTTATACTGACAAGTTACTTAAACTAAAAGCTAGAACCCAACTTGAAGACAAGTTATCTGTCATCCTGTACCAACAAGAAGCCTGTTCTGCCTTGAAAGAACTCCTTAAGCACCACCCCCCACACTTGGCTTAGATGAGTTAATTCTCCTGTGCAGAGTATTGAGCCTTAACTAAGAGGGCGCCCCCTACCACTCAGAGCTCTAACCGCGCCCAGACACCCAGAAGACCAGGAATATCCCCTGAGGAGTTACAGCATCACTACTGTGAAGGGTTGTGTTTCTACTATCACAAACCTGGCTACCTCACTCAGGCTTGCCCAAAGAAAAGTGGTCCCACAGTTTCCCTAGCACAAATAAACACCTCCCCTTAGTCTTATAAATTTATCCAAGTCAAAGTGAAAACACTCACAACATCCAAGATTATTGAGGCATTCATTGGTATGGGAGCTGAATAAAGCTTTATTGACGCTACTCTTGCAAAGGACCTGGGACTAAAGGCTACTGCCAAAGGCGTTAAGGTGATCATGAGGAATAGCTTCCATGACTTTGGGCTCAGGTGTGGAATCAAGTTGCCATTAAGGATTGGTCAGAACATCTATCTAGCACTCCCCATCATCTGACCGGACTTCCCCACCCCTTGATCCTGGGAGACTCCTGGTCCCAAAGGCACGGCGCCATCCTGAACTTCTGCAATCAAACTGTTGCCTTACAAAGGGCCACCTCTTATGACATAGCACCTTTCCAGCTGGGTCCAATCAAAGGAAACCCCAGCGCTCTCCAAACCTGAAAATGAAACCCAGTGTGGGGGCCCTACCTGCCCTGTCAGAGAAGTGGAACCATGTTTTCAGCAAGAAAGCAGCAACCTGTCTCCCTGAACACACAAAGTATGACCACACTATTGACCTCTTCCTTGACACCAAGC
The DNA here is from genome assembly GCA_014839935.2 of Entomophthora muscae. Classification (NCBI taxonomy): domain Eukaryota; kingdom Fungi; phylum Entomophthoromycota; class Entomophthoromycetes; order Entomophthorales; family Entomophthoraceae; genus Entomophthora; species Entomophthora muscae. The sequence continues at coordinate 29,232 of QTSX02005144.1, forward strand.
CCTTACATGGACCTATCTATACCCGCAATTACAAAGAGCAGTTAGCAATGAAAGAGTACATCAAAGACATGACCAAGAAAGGCTTCATCTGTGTATCCAGGAGCCCATGTTTGTTGCCAATGTTGTTTATGGGCAAGAAGGACAGCAGTATGCACCAGTGTTTTAACTACCAGAAGCTGAACAATATAACTATAAAGAAACACTACCCTATTCCCAATGCCAATGACTTGTGTGATGTTTTGACAGGCGCTCAGGTATACTCCAAGATTGATCTCTGAGGCGCTTTCAATCAAATCCAAATCAAAGAGGGCAACAAATACAAAACGGCGTTCAAGACCAGGCATTGACTTTACAAATACCTGGTGATGCTGTTTGGACTATGCAAAGCCCCTAGCACCTTCCAGTGTATGATTAATTCAGTCCTGGGCAAATACTGGACCAGTCCTGTTTGACCTACCTCAATGACATCCTCATCTATAGCAAGTATCACAAGGAACACCTGTGCCACCTGGACCTCATATTGGAGAAACTCTCCCAAGCCAATTTACACGCCAAGCTCAAGAAGTGTAAATTCTTTCAGTATGAGGTTGAATTTATGGGATATGTAGTGAAGACTGGCGGCTTTGCCATGGCACAAGACAAAGTAGAAACAATAATATCTTGGCCGGTGCCCAAAAGCAGGAAGGATGTGAGAAGTTTCTTGGGCCTGGAAAACTATTGCAGAGATTTCATCAAAAAAAATTCTCACATTACTCTTCCCCTGACCCGCCTTTGCTCTGAAAAGGTCACCTTTGCCTGGACTCCAGAGTGTACCACCGCTTTTGACACCTTGAAACTTGCCTTCACCTCTGCCCCTGTCCTGGCCATGCCAGATCCCTCCAAGTCATTTGTACTGGAAACCAACACGTCCAACTTTGCGGTAGGCAGGATCCTTCTTCAGGAAGAAGGGGATAGTATACTGCATCCTGTAGCATATTACTCCAAGAAGATGCTATCTGCCAAAGGAAACTACCCAATCTACAAAAAGGAGATGCTTGCAATAATAAAGACCTTGAAACATTGGCGCCAGTACCTATGTGGCGCTGAATTCCCAGTAAAAGTCCTAACTGACCACAAGAACTTGATCTACTTCTTTAAACCCAGACAGTTGAACCAGAGACAGGCCAGATGGGCTCTAGAACTAGCCAACTACACCCTGACAAATGACTACAAACCCGGGAAAGTCAACATAGTACCTGACACACTGAGCAGAAGAACAGATATGATTCCCACCACAGCTGAGACCAAGGACCACAACACCCATGTACTCCTTGACCCTGCCAGCCTAGGCATCTAACTGTTGTTCATGAAGATCATGGCCCATAAGTCTGATATAATTGAGGCGCAGAAATTAGACAAGTATTCAGAGGAACTCATTGCCAACTTGAACTCAGACCCAGACAGCTGACACTAAAAGAAGGGATTCTCATTGAAAGGAACCGCCCTGCTATTACACAACTGGATCTACGTACCAGAAGGTGAAACAAGGACCAAAGTACTCATAGACTATCACAACTCAGAGATGGCAGGCCATCCTGGCAGACTCAAGACAATCCAAGAAATCAAGAAGAATTATGCTTGGCCCCAACTGGACAAAGACGTGGCTGCCTACATCAAAGGCTGTGAGACATGTGGAAGAACCAAACCCTGTAGATCCAAACCTGAAGGCTTGCTAAGACCACTAGACATACCAGCAGGACCCTGGCAGTCCGTTTCAATGGATTATATTGTGGAACTGCCCCCTTCTAATTTGTTCAATGAAATCCTAGTCATGGTAGATAGAATCACCAAAATGTCCTATTTTGTCCCTACCACCACCCACTGCACCGCTGCAGAGACAGCTAGACATTTCCACAACCACATCCTAACTCAACACAGCACTCTGGCGGAAATCATCACTGATAGAGGACCATAATTAACCTCCAAATACTGGACTCAGGTGATGAATGACTTGGGGGTAAAGCGCTGTGTATCAACCTCCTACCACCCACAGACCGACGGCCAGACTGAACAAGTGAATCAAATACTTGAACAGTACCTACAATGCTATGCCAACACCAACCAAGATAACTGGGCCAAGATGATACTCATGGCAAAGTACGCCTACAACAGCAAAGACCATGCATCTACTAGAATGTCCCCTTTCAAAGCCAACTACGGTTTGACCCCATATGGGACCCTAGCATTGGAAACAAGGAAACCAACCCGTCTGGAAGCGCCTGGATTGAACGTATCCACGACATCCAAGCTATATGCCTAGCAAACCTGAACCAAGCAGTACAGACATACAAGGCCTTTGCTGATTGAAAACAGACCCCTGGTAAACCCCTCCAAGTTAGCTACAAGGTCTATTTGGATTCTCGTAACGTGCCCCTGCATGTGCCTTGCAGAAAACTAGCTCACAGAAGAAGCAGACCACACAAGATCACCAAGCTCATTGTAGAAGTTGCCTTCAAGTTAGACCTACCCCCACGTGGAAGATTCATAACATGTTCCACTATTCCCTGCTGTTCAAAAAAGATGGAAACTCCTTTCCCCACCAGAAGATCAAGTCAAGCCCCCCACCAATCCGGAAGGACAACTCAAATGAGTACAAAGTTGAGTACATCTACAGCAACTGGATCCACTACAAGACCCCCCAGTACTACGTCAAGTGGTCAGGCTACCCCCTGGAAGAAAGCACCTGGGAACCCTTGAGCAACCTAACCAATGCCAAACAGGCCATCCAACAATACCTTGGGAAGAAGGCCCTGAAAAGGGAACTTTTGGGGAAAGAAGGGGATGATGTCAGGAATGACAATTTGGATGCTCCTAAATCTCAAAATATGGAATCAGATTCAAACCCTGGACAAAACCCTTTGCGGACTGCCAGACTCATAGGCTGGGAACGCAATAATCCACTGCTAATTGATTAAGTTGCTGCCAGCCTGCCAGGAACTAAACCCTTAGCTGCCCCACAGGATTCTTCAAGCAAACCGCCAGTGCAATATGCCGGGAATTTCCCCGAGGTACCAACACCTGACACTGGCGGTTAGCCTGGTGAAATAGACAAAATTCTCTCTGGAAGTTATTCCAAACTCCCCCAAAGTCCCGGGGAAGGCACTGAACCCAAAGAGGCACCCAATACCTGAATTGATAAACAGAAGGATTTGAAGTCTTCTCACCCCAAAGTGGCCAGTAGCAAACCTCCAGTGCTGAGCGCCACACTGCCATCTGAGATACCTGATGCCAACATGCCCAAGCCCAGAAAACCCAACCAGGTAGTGAAGCCTGACAGCGTGGTATAAATACCTGCCAGGCCAAGATCAACCCCCATTATCATTTTTAAATAAAGGTTATGAGATATTGGCTTCCTTAACTATTGCCATATTTTATTCTTGCCATCTTCCAGTTAACCCCAAGATTGTCTGCCCCCCTTGCCAGCCTGACAGCTACGTACCGCCTGCCAGGTGCCCCCTTTGATCCTGTTCATTTCACAGAGTACCCCTTAAAGCCTGAGTACAAGGACTACACCGCCAACAACATACTAGCCCGGGATCCCTTGGCCAGAACTACCGAGTTAACCAGATACAACCAAGAATTCCCTTGGTACGTTATCAAACCCTGCCTGTTCAGAGATAAATACAACTTCCTTCCCGCCTACCAAATGGACATGGAACCACCTGTTGTCACGGTAGGTTCCATAATGCTGGGTATTGTCCATCCAAGTAATAAGGCTTGGAAGGCCGGGAAACCTGTATCAAAATTGATCAAGTTAAAAGATTTAAACCAAATGGTCAATCAAAAATGGGTCACAGCTGCTCCAGTCTATCAGCTGAAACCAGCTCCCCCTTGCAAACTGACATTGATAAATCAACGTAATATGAGAGTCACCTAATATAAGCTCATTAATCAGCATGGTTGTCAGAAACTGGTCACGCAAGGGTTCTTTGCAACCTGGACTAGATACTTACTTGAAGATGCCAAAGGAATAGGAGATCAAGACTCAGGTAGTATTGCTTAGTCAATTTTTCTGATATATATTGAATAATTTTCACTGTTTCAACTCTAAGAGTTGAGTCCCCCCCAAAATTTTACTCAATAAAAAGCATTTATCCCAAGTTCTAATTTACTTTTAAAAAAATGCATCTTGTGATTGGGTTGTTGCAGTATATCCCATACAATCTGATTCTGAACAGAACCATTTCAGGAAGATGGGGCCCAGCATCTGGAACTTTGTTGTAGGTGCCGCCAAATGTTAATTTCATGCCAGCCAATTTTGTAGCTCCTCCCCCATTCTTGAAAATGAAAATTGTGTCACTTCTCAATGCCCAGAATTCTACGCTGAAGATGCATTGATGCTTTACCAGGTCATTTATTTTGGTTTACTCTGGTTAGGATTGATTGTTCTACTTAATCCTGGAGTTACAATAGGAAATTTCACAAAAAAATATTTGAAGCCGCGTTGGTGGTTAATCATCAATTATATGTGGATTTGGGTGGTAATTCCCCATCATTTAGAAATGGCTTTATATTATCCAGTGATTTCCGTCACACCCGACACCCCAAACCAATGCCTGCCTCTGCTGCCAAGCTCCCACTGGACCATACCAACAAATTTTTTGGAATTGTATATATTACTCTCATGGGAGTAATAGATACTATCGTACCAGCCGCCAGTCCCTGGTTGTGGGTGGGCAAGTCAATGTCCTACCTCATTAAGTTAGCACCAATCCTTTGGTGGGCTCTGCCCACCCAGTCCGCAATCTGCCAGTCTCCAAACACTTGCAAGCTGGCTGATCAGGGTTGATTCCCTGAAAGTGGGACAGGAGGGCCAGGAGATCTTGAACTGAATTGATAGATGACAAATACAAAATATGATAATAGCTGTATAAGCCAAAGTAACATAACCTTTATTCAAAAATGGCAATAAGTTTGGAGTGTGGGGTCCTTGGGTCTATATAGTATCCCACCTCCAAACTTAACATTTTCCATGGGGGGATCATCAGGACATTGGAAAAGGCAGGGCCGGGGGAATTTGGTACTTGGGTCTAAAGGCAGCAAAATGGTACTTGGCCCGGGAGTTCTTTCATTGGTTGAGACTCCCAATTTAGCTACCTGATTATCTTGCTCTAGCATTGTGGTTATGGGGCTGGGTTGCAGGCCAGTGTCTCTTCCTTGGGTTGGCTCTTGATTGGTTGCTGGTGTAGACTTTAAACTCATGAAGCTAATAGTTGTTGCTTTGGCGCCTCCATTAATTGTTGTGATTGGCACTCCACTTGGTGCAATAATTTCCTCGGCTTGATCTGTTTCACTGGATGGGCCATAATCTTCAGCGTCAGCTCACAGGGGCTCAACCCCAGAAAAATGCGGGCAGGCAGTCCCGCAGTCCATAGGCCTGGCGGCCCAGGGGGATCCAGGTTCCGGGTTAAATTCCCGCTCTTGGGCCTGGGGTTTTGGAGGAGGAGAATTGTCAATCCTGACAGAGGACCTGACCTCAACCAACATATTGATTGGCCACCACAATTCAGAGATGGCTGACCACCCCGTTAGGCACAAATCCCTCCTAAGCATTAAGAGAAACTACACATGGCTTGGCATGAACAAGGAAGTAGCAGCCTACATCAATGATTGTGAACCCTGCGGAAGAAACAAGACACATTTCTTAAAACCAGAAGGATTGCTAAGGCCTCTGGACATCCCTTCTGGACCCTGGAAGTCAGTATCAATGGATTACATAGTGGAACTTACCCCCTCAAAATCCTTTGAAACAATCCTAGTCATGGTCAACCGTTTCACCAAAATGGTTTACTTCCTTCCAATCACTACCCATTGTACAGCAGCTGAGACTGCCAGACATTTTCACAACCGCATATTAACACAACACAGCACACTGGAAGAAATCCTCACCAACTGAGGACCCCAGTTCACCTCCTGCTATTGGACCCAAGTAGTGAAGGACTTTGGAATAAAACACTGCATGTCAACCTCCTACCACCCACAAAAGGACAGATAAACTGAACAGGTCAACAAAATCCTATAACAATACCTCCAATGGTACACCAATGCAGACCAAGACAACTGGGCAGAGATGCTACCTGTCACAGTAAGTTCCATAATGCCGGGTATTGTCTGTTCAAGTAAGAAGGCACAGAAGGCCGGAAAACCTGTATCAAAATTGACCGAGTTAACAGATTTAAACCAAACAGTTGATCAAAAATGGGTCACGGCTGCTCCAGTATGCCAGCTGAAACCAGCTCCCCCTTGTAAACTGACGTTGATAAATCAACGTAATATGAGGGTCACCCGATATAAGCTCATTAATTGGAATGGTTGTCAGAAACTGGTCACACAAGGGTTCTTCACAACCTGGACTAGATACTTACTTGAAGATGCCAAAGATATAGGAGATCAAGACTCAGGTGGTATTGCTTAGTCTCTTTTTCTGATATATATTGAATAATTTTCCCTGTTTCAACTCTAAGAGTTGAGTCCTCCTAAATTTACTCAATAAAAATCAATTATCCCAAGTTCTAATTTTAAATTTTAAAATGCATCCTGTGCTCAGGTTGTTGCGGTATATCCCGTACAATCTGATTCTGAACAGAATCATTTCAGGAAGATGGGTCCCAGCATTGGGAACTTTGTTGTTGGCGCCGCAAAATGTTAATTTCATGCCAGCCAATTTTGTAGCTCCTCCCTCCATTCCTGAAGATGAAAATTGGGTCACTTCTCAATGCCCAGAATTCTACGCTGAAGATGCATTGATGCTTTCCCAGGTCATTTATCTTGGTTTACTCTGGTTAGGATTGCTTGTTCTACTTAATCCTGGAGTTACAATTGGAAAATTCACAAAAAAATATCTGAAGCTGTGTTGGTGGTTAATCATCAATTCTATGTGGATTTGGATGGTTATTCCCCATCATTTAGAAACAACATCATGTTATCCAGTTATTTCCGTTACATTACTCAACTCTTTTACGTCTGAGTTTTTGGAAGCAGTTCATCATGAATTTGTGTTTCTTTTCTCCTGCTCTGTTGAGATATCTGCGTTTACCATGTTTATTTGCATCAGTTCATTTCTGAGTTTTCAGTTTGGGTTTTTCTTTAATTTTTGGTTTCCATCTCCGGCTGCAGTTGTAGAGACTGGATCCTCTGTTTCCTATTTCTGTTGTGTCATGTCATTTTGGTGTCCAGATTATTTTCCTGCTCCACCCACTGATGAAATCTCGCGTGAAGTTTTTTCAGCTTTATCATTTTATTCCGGTTCTAACCTTAGTCACAAATCCCAAGTTTACCATGTGATGATGAAGGTTTCTGAAGATGCTCAAGAATGGTTGTTGTCCGCGGTGGAGCACAATCCACATGTTTTAACTGATAGTGCATCTCTATATCCTTTGTTAAAAAATTTGTGTATATCTATTGAGGAGCTCAAAGTATATTGTAAGCTGTACGCCTTCCGCCAGGGTACAACTCCACTTTCAGTATTACTTCCTTAGTTTCTTACCTACTACCGTACAATCAATGTTCCCAAAGTCAATAAGCTCTCAGTGTTGTGGTTAGAAGTTGATCAGACTGTCCAGGATTTGGCGGTTTGGGATTTCCTGTTAACCACAACTGAGGCCCTGGTAAGCCAAATTCTTTCACTGGTCTCAAATCCGTCCGCTTCCAAACAAGGTATGTTGGTAATTGAGGACAAACCTGTGGCGCGCTCTTGGTTTTCTGGTCCTAGTTCAGTGGCAGCTCCTTCCAGCCAAAGTCAGGATTGTTCTTCTTGTAGCTCTTCTCAGCTGCAATTGGCGGTGGTGAACAAACCCGTCCATGTGACTGAAGCCCCCGTAGTGTCTGGTCCCAATAGCTCTTTAGCAATGCTTCAGCATGTCATACCTACCAAGCCTTCTGAGGTTGTGTCCAAAGAGTTACCTCTCATGCCCATTGATTGTAACTATCCCGTTCTTCCTGCCGCTGTTCAAGAAATGATTGAGCAATACTTCCAGGAGCATCCTGCCTCCTTAGCCACCGTCCATACTACCGAGAAGAAGCGAACTCCTATTGAGATTGCAACCTTTGCTGCCAATAAATCTACTTCTGGTTACTTCTTGTTTTATGGTTACATAGATAATGATCAAGCTATCTATTGGCCGGCCATTTTATTGGATACAGGTGCTTCTGAGAACTTCATGAGTGTGGAGACTGCAGACTTGCTACAGCTCAAGTACCACCCAGGAATGCTTGTTAGGGGTGGAAACTGTTAAACGTTCCCCTCCTTCCAGCTGAAGAAGCCAGTTACTTCCATAGTTGCAGGTCAGTCTTTTACTGCAAGGTTTTCTGTTTGCTCTACCCTGATGTATCCTATCATTTTGGGAGTAAGTTGGTGGACAGATCATAATGTATCAACCTTACTGGAGAAAAATGAGCTGCAGGTGGAACACTCTTTGGGTATAACCATTTGTATTCTGCTGTTGGATATGTCTGAATTAGAGCAATCATCACAGACAATACAGTCAGTGCCTATCCCTGTCCCCGCAAGTTTGGATTTACCGGCATGCTTGCAACCCTGGTCTGCAGCATTTGACGCCACCAGAGGCGAGGTCCTTCCCAAGCACACTCAGTTTGACTTTGACTTTAAGGTTACTGTTGATCTGATTTGCATTGCATCTCCTATTTACCCTTTAACCTTGAAGGAAGACGCATGTTTGGAAGAATGGACTTGTGACATGTTGGCAAAAGGCTACATTTTCAAGAAGGCTTCGTCAATCTGCTCTCCGTTATTGTTTGTTCAGAAGTCTGATGGGTCTCTTTGTCCTTGTGTTGATTACGGGAATTTGAACAACATTAAGATTCCGGATCCTTATCCTTTACCTCTTGAAGCACAGATCTCTAGATGTGTTGAGAAGGCCAAGGTATTCTCAAAACTTGATCTTTTGAATGCTTTCAATCAAATCAGGATTGCAGAAGGAATGGAATGGTTAACAGCATTCAGAACCAAGAAGGGTATCTTCCAGTTCCGCGTAATGCCTTTTGGATTGAAGAATGCCCCAGCTTGCTTTCAGCGGTTGATTGATTCAGTCCTGGGAGATCTCCTAGGTGTTTGTGCCATCACATATATGGATGACATCTTGGTGTTTTCTCCGGATGAGGAGTCCCATAAGGTCCACTTGTTGGCAGTTGTAGAGGCATTCTCCAAGCAAACTTGATTATCAAAAGGAGTAAGTGTGAATTCTTTAAACGTAAGGTTACCTTTCTGGGTAATATTATCTTTGAGGATGGCCACATCATTGCCCCTGGCAAGGAAGCTGCGGTTTGAGAGTATGCTACGCCTGTGACAGTATCCCAACTTTGTAGTTTCCTGGGTACATGTACGTTTTTGAAGAAATTCACTCCCCACTTGTCTGAGGTGGCCGCCCCTTTATATTTGGCTAGTGGAAAGACAACTTTAGTCTGGACACCTGAGTGCGCAAGTGCGTTCTCAGCAGTCAAGGCTCTTTTGTTGTTGTCACCTGTTTTGAGACATGTGGATCCTGAGCTTCCTTTTGCTGTTTCCACCAATGCATCTAAATACACTGTGGCTGGTGTGCTGTTGCAAACAGCTAGTGACGGAATTGAGAGACCTGTAGGGTATTTCTCCCAGAAGATGGAGGCTTGAGAATGTAACTACATGATTTACAACAAGGAATTGTTGGCTATAGTGGAATTGTTAAAGCATTGGCACCAGCATCTCATGTCAGCACGTCATCCATTTGTAGTAAGAACTGACCACAAAGCTCTTCTATATTATTGACAACCCAGGGCTTTGTTGGGTTGCCAATCCAGATGGCATGGTGATCTGACAAGATACAAGTTCCGCTAAAAGTTTATTAAGGGATCTGACAATCACCTGGCTGATGCCCTGAGCAGGAATCCCTCCCATCTCCCAGATGCTAGTATGGACGCCGAGTTTAACACACATACTATGATTCCAGACAAGGCTGTGGTGCCTTTTGTATTGCCTCCACTGGCTACATTGGCTACCATGTCTTTAGCTGAGGGTGCAGAACTGGACTTATATTCCAAGGTTAAGTTTCTGCAACCTTTATCCAAGACTTATGATAGGCTATTGGAGCTAGCATGTGCAAACCCAGTGGGTCAGCCTCAGGGCTATCATAAGATTGGTCCAGTCCTATATCATCAAGGTTGCTTGTGGGTCCCTGAAGGCACTATTTGGGATGAAATCATGGAGGTTAATCATACCTGTCTAACAGCTGGTCATCCAGGGAAAAACAAAACAGTGGAACTTGTCCGCTGCCAGTTTTCCTGGAAAGGTTTGACTGTGCAGGTAGCCGCTTTTGTTTGAGATTGCCTGGTATGTGTTTGATCCAAGGCCAGTCAGAATAAGACTACTGGTTTAATGGTCCCACTTCAGCCTGCTGCCGGTCCTTGGACGTCTGTGTTGGTGGATTTCATTGGTGAGCTTCCCAATTCCAATGGGTTTAATGCAATCATGGTGGTAGTTGATTGTTTCACAAAGATGGCACACTTTGTATCTTGCTCAACCATGATTACTTCAGTGGAAACTGCTAGGTTATTTGTGAACAGAATCTTCTCTCTACATGGCATCCCAATGGAGATTGTGAGTGACCGTGGGCCCCAATTCATTGCCCAGTTCTGGGAAGCTTTTACTGGAATCCTTGGTATCAAATTGTGCCGCTCTACTGCTTTCCACCCCCAGTCCAATGGACAAACAGAGAGGGTAAACCAAAGTTTGGAGGTCTACCTACGTTGCTACACCAATGCGCAACAAGATGACTGGTGTGGTAATCTACCCATGGCAGAGTTCACATATAATAACGCCCCACACACGTCAACTCAAGTATTGCCATTTTATGCCAATGTGGGTTACAATCCCTCTTCCAACATGGGTCCTTGTTTGGTTAGCAACGTGGAAGCTGCAACTGATCAAGCCGCTGAATTGAAGCAGGTCCATCAGGAGCTCCAAGTTACTCTCACCGCTGCCGTGACAACTTACAAGGAATATGCAGATTGCAAGTGCCAGGAAGATCCAACTTACAGGCCAGGTGATCTAGTCATGGTCAATGCTCGCAATATGAAACTTAAAGTTCCATGTTGTAAATTGGGTCCTAAGCAAGTTGGTCCCTTCAAAGTGGAACATCAGATTGGTCCCTCTGCCTATCGGCTGGATTTACCTCCTGCTTTCAAGATTTTCCACACTTTCCATAAATGTCTCCTTACTCCCTTCAAAGGAACAGATATCCCCTCTTCCCAACCCATTCTTGTGGAAGGAGAACCTGAGTACGAGTTAAATTGTATTCTAGCTTCCCGCAAGAATTGTTGCTGTTTGGAATATTTGATATCTTGGAAAGGTTATCCTGATTCTGAAAACTCTTGGGTTCCCCACTACAATTGTTCAAATTCCTCTGATCTGATCCACGAGTTCTACAAGCGCAATCCCACTGCTATTGGACACCCTGAACTTACCCTTGTCGCAATGAAACTCCCATCTGCCCATAAGAATTTCTCTTTATCCCATCTCCCAGATGGTGGTATTGTGCCCAGGGCTAAAGCAGAGGGTAATGTCACGGTAAGTTCCATAATGCCGGGTATTGTCCGTCCAAGTAAGAAGGCACAGAAGGCCGTAAAACCTGTATTGAAATTGACCGAGTTAACAGATTTAAACCAAAAAGTTGATCAAAAATGGGTCACAGCTGCTCCAGTCTATCAGCTGAAACCAGCTCCCCCTTGCAAACTGACATTGATAAATCAACGTAATATGAGGGTCACCCGATATAAGCTCATTAATTGGAATGGTTGTCAGAAACTGGTCACACAAGGGTTCTTCACAACCTGGACTAGATACTTACTTGAAGATGCCAAAGATATAGGAGATCAAGACTCAGGTGGTATTGCTTAGTCTCTTTTTCTGATATATATTGAATAATTTTCCCTGTTTCAACTCTAAGAGTTGAGTCCTCCTAAATTTACTCAATAAAAATCAATTATCCCAAGTTCTAATTTTAAATTTTAAAATGCATCCTGTGCTCAGGTTGTTGCGGTATATCCCGTACAATCTGATTCTGAACAGAATCATTTCAGGAAGATGGGTCCCGGCATTGGGAACTTTGTTGTTGGCGCCGCAAAATGTTAATTTCATGCCAGCCAATTTTGTAGCTCCTCCCTCCATTCCTGAAGATGAAAATTGGGTCACTTCTCAATGCCCAGAATTCTACGCTGAAGATGCATTGATGCTTTCCAAGGTCATTTATTTTGGTTTACTCTGGTTAGGATTGATTGTTCTACTTAATCCTGGAGTTACAATTGGAAAATTCACAAAAAAATATCTGAAGCTGTGTTGGTGGTTAATCATCAATTCTATGTGGATTTGGATGGTTATTCCCCATCATTTAGAAACAACATCATGTTATCCAGTTATTTCCATTACACTACCCATGGTATAATACACCTATAACAGCAAAGATAATGCATCCATGGGCATTTACCCCTTCAGGGCCAACTACGGTGTTGATCCCTCCTGGGACCCCACCATTGGCAGCAAGGAACAAAATACTGCAGGGCAAACCTGAATTGAACAAATACATGCCACCCAAGAAACCTGCCTTAGGAACCTAACCCACACCATCAAGACCTACAAGACATTTTCTGACAAGAAAAGAATCCCTGGAAAACTCTTAGAAATAGGCAACAAAGTTTACCTCAATTCCTGGAACGTCCCCTTATGTGTGCCTAGTAGGAATCTAGTCCATTGCCGCTGCAGCCCTTACAAGATTGTAAAGCAAATAGAAGAGGTGGCGTAAAAACTAGAGCTTCTGCCTACTTAAAAAATCCATGATGTCTTCCATCAATCCTTGATAATCAAGAAAGAAGGAACCTCCCTTCCCCACCAGAATATCAAGTCCAGTCCTTCACCCATTCAGGAGGGACACACAAATAAATATGAGGTCAAATACGTCAACAGATATCACCTCCACTACAAGACTCCACAGTGTTGCGTCAAATGGGCAGGCTACCCCCTGAAGAGAGCACCTGGGAGCCTGTCTCCAACCTGCCCAATACGCACAGAGCCATACAGCAATACCTGGACAAAAAGACAAGTAAGGAAGGGAGCACTGGGATAGAAGGGGATGATGTCACAAGTGACAAGTTCCTGTTAACTATGCATGTGATAGAATCCCAGATGTGGGATTTGAACCCCAATATCCTGCAGGCTGCCAGCCCTTAGGCCCAGCTGCTTGGCTGTCTGCGTCTTCCTAGGCTCAAACCAGTGCCAAATTTTAATTTGGAGAAACTCCTGAGATCAATCAACCCAGAGTTGCACACACCAACACCTCACCTGCAAAAGGATCCTGTTATTCCTGCTGATGAGGGTGTGGGCCTGGACAATAATCCCGAGATAACTGGGGCCACCTCTGGTAAAGAATTGAATAAGCTTTCTGTAGAATGTGGGCTTCCTGAGGATGAAAAATCCTGCGGCTCAAAGGGGAAATTTAAGTTTCCCCATTCTGACCCAACCAATGAGAGACCATTTGGGCAGGACGTCACCAATTATTTCCAAACTATGGAAGACTGTATAACCTGGCCCAGAAAGGTTTGTAAAAGTTTCTCTATGGAAGATGGGTATACTTATACCCTGGGCTGCCAGGAAGTTGCCCATTACCATTCTTGCAATAAAGTGACATGAACCTTTGGTTCAACAAGGTTATTACATATTTGATTTTAGTTCTATTTCATTTGCAGTCTACCTCCTGCAGTTCTGTACCTCATTTCTTCCAACCCCAAGAAACTGCAGACCAACCACCTGAACTATATTGTCCACCAGGAGCTCCTTTTGGCCTGGTACATTTCACTTAATACCCACCCAACCCGGTGTATTTGGAATTCACCCTAGAGGAAATCCTGATCTATGACCCAGAAGCCAGAACTAGAGAGAAAGAAACCATTGGCAAAGAAGGAACCCAAGTCACCATACCTCCCCTGCTGTTCCACGACAAGTACAACTACTTGTCTGCCTACCTAGTTCCAATGATACCACCTCTTACCCCACAGCTTAACTGCCCGCAGGAATCTGTTGCAACCAAAGAATCTACCTCCACTCAGATATTTGTGATGTACATCACCCTCACTGGCCTCATTGATTCAAGGGTGCCTGCCAGCAGTGTAAATCCACTGCCACCTTTGGCCTTGGATTAAACCATTCCCCCCACTGCACCAAAAAAGGCCCAAAAATAACAGCCAAGCCTCTTAATTCTCTAGGAGATTTAGCTCATACTGTTGATGAGAGATTTGTTCTGGCCTACCCTGCAGACCCCCTGGCTCTGGTTGTTCTGGCCTGGGAAGAAACGCTGATCAATTTGAACTGTTTGTTGTCATGGTGTCACCCACTTTTAAAAACCATTAGATCCAACCAATCAAGTGGCATCACATCAAAGCTCAAAAATCCAAGTGAATTCCAAATGCCTATGACTCCCTCTAGTCAATCAGATGGAACCACGGAAATTAAGGTGAAACTTTCCAGTCCCCCTGGCCCTGGCCAGCAAAATTTCTCCACCAGCTAATTAGATCCAAGTCATTAGGTCATGTGACCCAACTTCTTTGCAACAAACTCCTTTTAACACTGCAAGGGGACCTTCAGTCCCCTGCTTGTCTATTCTCTACTCACATTAAAGTTTTTTACTTGGTTAAAGCAATTTTTACTGTAAAATTTAGAATACAGACTCTTGTTAGAGTTTTTTCCAATTTTAAAAAGGTGTTAGTGATTTCTTATTTATTCCTTACCTTTTGCCGGTCTTCTTCAAACCCAGCTTCTCTTCCAAAACTGCTAAGAGAATCACCAGTGTATATCTTTAGTTTAAAGAGTTCTTGCTCTCAAAACTCCTATTCAAAACTAAATTTTAAGTTGATTGTTAGTATAATCAACTACTATTACTTGAATTTCTTCTTGTTTCTGCTTGAGTTTGATCCTGCTCTAGTCCCAGGCTTTGTTAAAGCCATTTGAGATCATCCCCAAAACTGCTGGTTCATTTTTCTAAAGCTAAAAAATTTACTGGATTGCAGCTCCTCTGGTTTAAGAATTTCTTATTGCAATCAAGATTAAAATTACCACCCCCGTAACCCAAATTTTCTGATGATCTTTTATATGATACTCCCTGCTATCAAATTTGTGGTTTTTTTCCTGGCCCCGTTTGTGTTGCTTCTATGGTCCACTTCTCAGGCTCTGTGGATCCGCATCACCTCTTTAGTCCACCTGGTGAGTGATGACCCCTACAGCCTATTGCATTTGCCTGGTGGGTTTCTCAATTCTGGAGAGGCCCTTGTTAAGAGCCTCACCTGCGACAACTTGGAGCTGTACTTGCAGGACCCCGCTTTGTTCATCCTGCTTGCTGAGGAGATGTCTGTGGTGTTGCCTTTCCCCCTAGAGGACAAGGTCCTTGTGCCCCTGCAAACAGTTGAGGGTACGGCCCATGTCCCATCCTGTGCCCCATGGTTGCTTACTGGACTTGCTTTAATGGGATTAGACGCCTACTTCCCTCACCTGTCCCTGGTGTTCTCTCTATGGTCCCCTCTTTGAGAAGCTGTTCTAGTTCTCCACTGGGCGGCATACTGGTGGTTTGTTTTTCCGGGATGGGAGCCAAACTTAGTTAGTTTAGCCCTCCTCTCTTACAAGCATACCCTGGGCTCTCCTGGGCAAAATGTTATCTTATATTGTAAAGTTGGCTCCTATCTTGTGGTGGGCCCTCCTTGCAAGACCTGCAGGCCGTCTGCACGTAAATTCTCAAGAGCCCCCCACAGACTGGATCCCTGACACTAGTTTAACCCAACAGTCTGCACTTACACCAGTCCTGAACCAGAATATAGGGATCCCTTTCTCCGCCTTCAACGCCTTGTCAGCACAAGGGTTCTTCCAGGCACCTACCACTGTCCCTCAAGCCACAGACAAAAGCATCATGCCAGCCAACATAGCCCAAAGACTTTGGAGTGCCGCCTTGGAACCATTTTCTGGAGCCAACAATAACAATGCCACAGCATGGATTCAATCTGCCCAGAGTAAACTGGCACAAATAGAGTGCCTGCAAGGCTTCTGGATTGCAGAAATATCCATCCAACTCACATACAACTCTGGTACCTGGTATGACAAGTGGCATGAGGACCACACTGAGAAGGACTGGTACATCTTCAAGCAGGACTTCCTGGAAAAATTCATGCTGAAGGACACCACACTCATGATCATACGTCAAGTAAAGAATCTCACCCAAGTAGACATGGTTAATAAGCTCACTTGAGCATACAAAGAACTCCGCCTATATGCCTTCTAAGATATGGCCTTTGATACCCCAGCTATTCACTTTATGTACTATGACACCCTTAAGTTGCATGTGATGAGACACATCAACCTGGATCAAGTGACCAACTTGCAGATCCTTTACTGTGAGGCAGAGAAAGCAGAGAAAATGTCCAATGCCCTTCACAAGGCACATACTGGGAAAAGAGAGTGACCCAAGGACTCTCACCCAGCTGGACGTTCCAACCGCCCTCCACCTGGGAATAATCATAATAAAAATAATTCAAATCACAAACCTGCTGGCTCAAATGGCCACGGAAATGGGAACAATGGACAGTCAAATTGTACCCACTTCTGTGTCATCACCACACAGGACAACCAGAACAAGGGAAAAGCCCAGGGAGAGCACTAAGTAAGCCAAGCTCTCCCTGCACATTTCCCAACTTGTCCAACAATGAGTACCAACTCAAAGACATAGATCAGTGTCCAATGATCCAGGCCCCCTCAGAGGACCCAGTACTCTACATCATTGCCAGACATCCCAATAAATTGATGTCTTATCCTTTCCGCTTTTGCAGTTATACTGGTTCAGTGCTCTTGGACTCAGGCGCAGATCACACACTTATCAACAGTACCTTTGTGAACAAGTTCAAGCTAGCCACTAATCCTTTGCAGATTAAGAACATGGTTTTAGCTGATGAACATCACATTGCTGTGGCACAAGAGACTTTCCCCTTTTTCATTGCGCTAGAGAAACTCTATTCCACCATCCAAGGACCCATCAGAATTTAAACTGTCTGCATGTAAAATCCTCCATGTCAACAATCCCAGATTTTATTTTGGCTTTATTTTTTACAATTTTACTTAGGACTTGAAAATTAAGATCAAATTTGACACTTAACACCAGAAACAACTATTTAAGGTAAAAAAATCAATAAACATACAAAAATATTTTTTGGGAACTGTTGACATGGATAATGTTACATGTAGACATTTTAAATGCTGACAATTGCCACCATTAAAGGACCTGTCATTGACTTCCCTAAATTTGAAATTGTACTTGGACTGGACTGGCTGC
This sequence comes from Entomophthora muscae, assembly GCA_014839935.2. Lineage (NCBI taxonomy): Eukaryota > Fungi > Entomophthoromycota > Entomophthoromycetes > Entomophthorales > Entomophthoraceae > Entomophthora > Entomophthora muscae. The sequence continues at coordinate 46,619 of QTSX02005144.1, forward strand.
AAAAGAACAATCCTCACATAGACTAGGTGACCTCAGTATTGACCATAAACTGTGAAGGAGTCAATTACCAGATCTATCCTGACTCAGTGGACCAGCTCTTACGTGACCACGTCTTTGTGCACATTACAGAAACCCTCAGTGAAAAGGAGAACTTCAAGGCAATTGACTGTGACTCCTGTCAGTACAAGACCATACAATTTAAGACCCACCAAGATACCATCACACCTCAGTATTGAAAAATTGTGGCCAGCCATCCAGAAATCTTCAAAGAGGCTCTACCAGGTTTACCACCAGAGAAAAACATACAGCACTCCATCCAACTTAAGGGAGATGTACCCAAGGTGCAACCTATTTACCAACTTACCCCAAATGAGGACAACACACTATGTGCTTACCTCAAAGAGGCGTTGGAAAAAGGACTTATCCGCCCCTCACAGTCTCTCTTTGGTGCTGCTGTATTCTTTGTAGAAAAGAAAGATGGCACTCTTTGACTAGTTACGGATTATTGAGCCCTAAACAAAGTTATCATCAAGAATTTTTACCTGCTTCCACTCATTGACAATCTCTTTGATGCCTTGGGCAGAGCAATTGTCTTCTCCAAGATTAACTTAACAGCAGGTTACAACCAGATTTGTATCAAGGAGGAAGACATTCCCAAGACGGCGTTTTGCACCAAGTACAGGTCATATGAGTTTGTTGTGCTCAACTTTGGGATGACCAACACTTCATCAACTTTTGTTATCTTCATGAATGAGGTGTTTTACCCCCACATTGGCAAACACACTCTAGTGTACCTAGACAACATTGTTGTCTACATCCCCTTGGTGGAACAACACCACAAGGATTTGGAGGCAGTCTTTACTACCCTGGCACAACATAAACTGCTAGCCAAGCCATCTAAGTTTTGGTTCTTCCACAAGCAGCTACCCTTCCTGGGATATGTAGTTTCAAAGGATAACATTAAACCTGACAACCAGAAAATTTGGGCCATCTGAAAAATGCCACCACCAAAGGAAAAGTCCAAACTCCGTACATTCCTAGGGATGGTCGCCTACGTGCAAAGATTTATTCTCAGCTGTGATTTTTTGACAGCACCCTTGTCAGCCATAACTAGCGCCAAATCCAAATTAGTATGGGCCTCCCAATGTGACCTCTGTTTCTGACGTCTAAAGGAGAAACTCACAACCGCTCCTATCCTACAGTATCCTAAGCGCAACAGAGAATATCAAATGGAGACAGACGTCTCCAATGCGTCCATTTGGGGAGTACTAAAAATCAAGAACACAAACAGTGACTTCCTACCTGCAGCCTAAAAATCACGCAAACTGACAGACAGTGAATGTTGCTACCCCATCTACAACAAGGAAATACTGGAAATCATACACTGTCTTGTCAAGTGGTGTTGCTACCTGGAACACCAGGAGGAGTTCACTGCCCTAACGGACCATAAGTCCCTCATATACTTCAAAACACAAGCCAATTTTTCCAGACGCCAGGCGCACTGGATGGAGCTTCTCAAAAGATTTAACATGATCATTCAATACAAACCAGGAACCAAACTTGCCATGGCAGATGCACTCTCTTGCTTGTATGCTAGAGCCACAAGAGGGGAAAATAGTCTCAATCCAGACTGGCCCCTCCTGGTACTCTGAACTAATGGCAAAGGCTTTCCTCCAGGCACTACCAACATCACTAAAGAAACAGTCATCAAAAATGAACACCTCTTCATGGATGTATACAGGATGCTACACCACAAGATGACTGATGGAAGCACTGTCCTGTATATCCCTACACACCAAAAATTTGACACCATTCTACACTACCACAGAGACTTAGGACACACCAAGAGTTGCAATATTTATTAATTTATCAAGCACAAAGCATGATGGCCAACTCTATACCAGGATGTCCAAGAAGTTCTTGACCAATGTGAAGTGTGTGAAAAATTTGCCAAGACTGATACCCTGCCTAAGTCCATGTTGCCCATTTGTTCCCAGCTGCCCTTCAAGGTGTGGACATTAGACATTGTGAGGCCCATGCCTGGAAAGCACAACAACAAGAAATACATCATCACTGCCATCAACTTTTTCACTTGCTGGCCAGTAGCGCGGGTGGTGAAGACCCACACAGGCAACAATGTAGGACAATTCATAGGCAAAGAAATCATCAGAAAGTTTGGAAAGCCAGAACTCCTGATAACAGATGGGTGCAAGGAACTGAACTCTGAGAACACCAATGTATACCTCACCAAGAATGGGGTCCAGCACACAGTGAAAACACCTTATCATCCTCAGGCCAATTGACAAGTGAAGCGGCTTAATGATAGCTTAGTTCAGGTCTTAGCCAAGCTCACCGCCAGGAGACCTGAGAAATGGCATAAGCAGCTATTGACTGCACTTCTTGTATGCCATACTCACGTGAACAGATCCATCGGGAAAAACCTCTTTGAGCTCGTCTACGGCACACAATCCAAAATTATTCAGGCTCTCACAGGACCCAAGCTGGAAATGCCCAGTAAGGTTCCCCCTTGTTCAGCACCACAAAACATATAAGCTAACAGTGACCAGTTAGAAAAAGAAGAAAAACACACAAAAAACACGTTCATCCCCATCCAAAACAACACAAAGTTAGAGATGAGGTTTGGGTCATGAATACTGACAAGAGTAAATTACAACCCAAGAAATTGGGTCCCCCAATCATCTTAAAGGTAAACAAAAACAACACTTGCCTCATGCAAGGGCTTGGCAAACGCAAGCAAGATAAAGTCCTCCATCATGACCGATTAAGACTGTGAGAATTTGGGAGCAGGTTATAAAGAACAAAACCTAGCTCTCAACCACAATAGTATTTGCAATTTGAGCAACAACCAAAAAGGGTTGTCACTAACAATTCCTGGGAGACCAAAGGGGGGAAGGGATTAGCTGAACACTAAAAGCAACAGGCAAACCCAGAAGGCCAAATTAAACTAACAAATTTTGAACTTTATTAGAATAGAGAATGATGAAGCAAGGTCTTTTAAAACTCTTGCATTCATTTAAAGGAAGGGGATGGAATTTGGATGGGAAGTTGAATGTTCAAATCTGATTGACCAATTATATGAGGGAATATGGATGCATCTATTGAGGCAAGAAAATCTGGAAAAATCCAAATGGACAAAATCAAAAGGGGAAACTGACCCAACTAAAAATTGAGGAACCTGTCTTGAATGTAATTACCCCTGCTCCTGGCCGCTCTTGCACATGATATTTAACCAGAGGTGTCTCTTGGGTGGAATAGGTGGGGCACCTTCAAACCAATTCAGCAAATAATAGTGTGAGGACCTTCCTTGGTTTTTTCAGTAAATCTTTGGATGAATATACATGCATAATCTGACAGAGATCCCCAAATATTTGGTGAGGATTGAAGTAGAGGTTCAAGGGAGAGGCACAATTTTACAAAGATCCTGTAAATCAAGACAAAAATAATGAGAAACTGTCCTACCAGTCACCAAACAACAGTTAGTTCAATACAGTGCCCGGGCCCCTGACGACCTGCCCCCAGAGGAGGCTGACCTTCAGCCGGGGGGGGGGTGTTGAAACAGCAGGCTCGACCTGCCAACAAGGTTCCGAGTAAGCGGGTTTGTGACCTGCAATCTGACTGCCCAGTGACTCGAAGCCAAACTAGAAAGTTGACTTGAATTTCCAAATCCAACAACATGAACAAAAGCTAATCCCTTACAGTGGATACCTTGTTTTGGCGCTTGACTCGTTAACAGGATCAAGTCATCCCCTTCACTAACCAACTGATTGATCAACACAATCATGTTCCTGTTATCCATGATTTACACTAACTATATAATACTTATCTCACAATAAAGAACATTATCTAGTTTCCAAGTATTTCCCCCTTTGTAACTCTGCTAAAACAGCACAGTTACGACAAAAGAATGGTGAGAATTGGCCAGCAGAAAAATAGTGGCCCTACAATCTTGACAACCCAGAATCGCCATGAGGATGGATAATTTTGAAGCTTGTCAATCTTATAGATCGCCAATGCCAATTTAAGACTAAGATTTATACATTGGCCATTGTGTATCATACATTTGAATCTTATTCATATAATAGCAATGCTTGGATTAGAAAGGAGGACCTTTGGGGTGAACTGAGATAAAAATTATGTAAATAGAGGTTCTTGCTACCTATTTTTCTCGGTGCATGCTAATTTCAAAGTAGCTTATTTATTGATGCTTTTAGCTTTTTGATTGGTGACCCTGAATGAGAAAAACCAATAATTGATCTGGCTTTCAGAAATCAGAAGGGAGAGTCATGGCATAAAAATACTTTTATCTATTCTAGATATAGGCATGATTAAGTTGAAGTAGGGTTTCTTATTCCTAAGTGCTTGGATCCAATCTGGGCTGAATGCTGATAGGTATTCTGTGAATTTACACTATCTATATATCTTGAAGGCCAAACACTGCCCTAGAAAGCTGGCTAGTACGTTAAAGATAGGAACATACTTAAGCTAGTTACTAAACCCCAGATCAAGCATCTACACCTGGGGTCAGTGATTTTATGCAACTGCTTGGATGTTGCAAACTCGAGACAAAATAAATTGAAAGCCTGGATTATTTATATATTAAAGAACACAAAGGCTGATTTTCTTGGAAGCTACAGTGTAGAAAGATGCAAGTTCCACTAGCGAGTTGTGAAGGTCACATAAATCCTGATCGGGGTCGTATTTAGCAGCATGGGATCTTAGTGACTTGAGAGATAACCTCAGAGTAGCCAGGGCCTTGGTCAGGCTTTCCGGACATGACTGCCCTGGCGATGAGATAAACAAAGCAAGTCTCTGGGTAAAGATTAAATGAAGAGTGAGGAAATCAAGAACCGGGGTTGCCGACGCGTCTCTAGATCCAACTAAAGAAATATCAAGGAAAGAAGCACTAGCATTGACATTCTGGTGTGGCCCAGGCCGAGAAAGCGCACATCCAAAGAGACCTTTTAAAGTCAATGAATCTTTTTTGGCCAGCATATCGGGATATTTGGTAAGTAGCTGGATTAATGAGAATGAAAACTTGATGCCATACTGGGGCTTTCCCGATAGAAAAGCCAGACACGTTTCCAAGAGAAGAATTGCTGCAAAACAGCTTGATCTTTCGGAAATTAGGGGATTGGAATTGACTTCAGAGAAGAGATCTTGCAAGCTTGGGGCAGAATCTGGCTTTGAGAGGTAAGCAATCGACAGCTTTTCCACCTTGGACAAATAAAATGCATCACACAGGCGACCACTAATGCTATCGCATGAAACAGGGCGACAGACCGATGCAGCATCCTCGGAGCAGAGCCACTTGAAAAACTTTGCTTGGCTCAATAACGTGCTTCCACTGCTCGTCGATGCCTTTTTAAAATAGTACTTAGCCATCTTGACAGCAGGGAAACTTCTGCGAAAACAAGTTTGTAATAGCAAACCGAGACTTGAATATATTTCGCCACGCAATGGTTTGTCGGAATTCAGTTGTAGTTTCAAAAGTTGAATCATAAAACGCATACATTGTGTCACAGTGTAAACCCAAGGGAGTGTTTCCTTAAGTCCTTCTAGAGCCATAATAAAATCTCTTGTGCCGTGGTAAATCTGCCCAGGACTCAATTCGAGCTCTGATTTGGCGGGGCTTGAGAGCTTGCAATAGAGAGCCGAAAATCCAAGCTCGATGCTTTCTTTGATCAGACATGGGACGAGAAAAACAGCTGGAACTTCTTGGCAAGGCGAAATAAGGCTGGTGGTTGAAGAGGCTTTGGGCCTATGTTTAAAAAGACGAGAGATGGCCAAGATTATCTTGTAAAGAGTAAAGCATAAGATGGCCAGGAGGATGAAAAATATGGTCAGCGAGTAGAGTGAGAAATCGTCATCGGAATAATTTTCATAGGAATCCGAAGAAGATAAATGAAATCCGCCCATACCCAGAAGCGATACTGCTAATAGTTGAGTTCCTGGAGAGGAGTAATTTAAGATTGAATCAGTTGAGGTCTCGGGAGGTGAAGGAACGGAGGTAGGGTCCTGAAGCCTTTCAGCACCGCCTGGTAAAGAAATAATGATTTCCCTTAGCCTCTCATTTTGCTTTTCTAAAGAGGATGTCTTGAATTTGAGCTCCTGGATGAATTGCTTGGCTCTACGCATAACAGCTGATTTACTATATCGGGTAGAGGATTTTTTCTTCTTGGCGGGAGGCTCGTCTTCGGATGATGATTCCGAAGGAAGCTCAGCCTTTAGTGCCTCAAAGCCTTCGACTAGGGAGCCCCTATACTTTTTCTCGATCTCGGTTTGTGGGGTTTTGGTTTTACCAACCGATAACCTTCGTGTAGCCTTTGAGGTGCTGTTGGCACTAGCTGTATCAAGTCGTTTGATGGGGATTTTTGCGTTTTGCTGCTCGTTGACCGGAGTTTCCTTTCGAGGTGGCGTTGGTGAAGAGTAATCTGATATGAGCTTTTCGAAATCAAACAGCTTATTCAGGGGGTCTTCAGTTATGTTCTCAACTGAAGGTAGTGCAGAAACCACATCCGCACTCGACAAGCTTGAGAAGGTTTCATCGGATAGACGACCACTGGTAGGTTGATCGATTTTTCATACATGTACTTCCGAGGGAATCAGAACTAATAGATATATCTGGAGTAATAGGACAGTTAAAACTTAGGGGAGTCTGGTAAGCTCCAGCAACGAGCCCCAAATTATGAAGGGTTTGCGAAAAGGGAATTTCATACAAGTTGTTCCCATAGCTGTGATATTGGCCCAAAGAAAAGTCATGGACAGGCGCCATGACGGGTAACTTAAAATCTGACTCAACTCCATGAGTTGGTGGAAAGAGCTGAAACGGAAACAAATCAGAAAACCCCAAGTCGGGGTACAAAGATCCTTGATCATTATCCTCGGGCTGCTGCATAGCACTAAGTCCTCACGATTAATTATAAGGCCAAAATGGTATGGGATTGATGGAACAACAGGCTATATAGAACTTGGCTTACCTTGAACAATATCGGCTTATAAGCTAGTATTTTTACAGGAGTAATGAAAGCTTTAAAAAATATTTAAAGCAAAGGCTGCTGTGGATGGACTTCCAGTATTGAGGTCGATAGGCGTGGGCGTGAAGCAGCTAAGCGTTTAAATATATTTACCCATTTTAAAGTTGAACCAAGATCGAGTTTGGCTTAAAGAGGGCAAAAGTACATTCTGCTTGACCTGTGATTGGACAACTCTATCGTTCGATATCTATTATTACCTGGGTCCGCCAATCCATCTCAGCTACCAATCATATGGCGTCGCAACTAGGGATGCTTCGGCTCAGCCCCGGCTAGCTAACGGCTTTTGACCGCTACATCTAAAACGGAATTTTAATATATCTAAGCATATTTAAATAAATCTTTCAAAACTGAGGTCAGGAGCCAAAAACTGGCCGCGGCTACCTGGGGCTTGGCCGAAGCAGCCCTAGTCGCAACCAAGCATTAATAACCCCCTAGTGGGCTGATAAAGGTTCCAGGTGTAGACCTCAGCTGCGTATCGACATTTCATTGGCAAATATGGAAACTAAGGATGTCTAGTAAAATCGGTTAGTTCAAAGGAAATAGTATATCCAACAAAAAGGGGTTTATGGGTCTAATACTATAATAAAAAGTTGAAAATCAGGGTCAAATTTGCAGCCTACCGTTCTGAAATGTACCCAAACCTGAAGATTGGGTTGTCAACTTACATAATTTAAGAAGCTATAAAAAGAAAGATAAAATGTTAATTAAAAATAATACAGTAGTTTTCAAAGCTATGGCGCTAAGCAAAAATAACTCATCTGTAAACGAAATAAATTCATCTACAAATAAAAGATCAGATGCAGATGGAATTAAAAATAATGACTTTATATTAAATTATAACAGATTTGGGTTCACTTCTATTCCGTTCTGAGATGTGTTGATTTTGTTTGCATCTGAGTTGATATTGTTTACTGATGAATTGATTTTGCTTAGAGATGAACTTTTTTTGCTTAGTACCATAGCTTTTGTCGAGTTTATACTTCTGGGAAGTATAATAAACAAAATAAAGGGGAAGATAAAGAAGAGAATGATACTTTATTAGATATGAATATAGGCTAATATATAGTATCATGACAAGCCACATGCCGTCCATGTACGTCATGGAGGTCATGGGGCTTATCTGAGTAATGTTCCTCTTGAGTCATGAGGCTTAATCAAGTTGTGTTCCATTTAGGACCTGGATTGAGTGATCCCTGTCATAGATGGTTAACTGATAATGGTGCCACCAGTTTATTGACTGGGCGGTGAACCACTTGGTGAGCCGCTCGGTGATTTACTCGGGGCGTTAATTTCCCAAGAGGGAGTAATCAAAGATGTTGCGACATCTCCCCCTGGGGTGCTGGAAGGCAGAGCCTTGGGAATCTTCTTGAGAGTATCTGGTATACGGGCTTGATATTGATCCAGTTTGGTGCTGGGTACAGGGAGCCTTGAATTTTGTTGAGCTGCCCTTGCCTTACACAAACAAAGTTGGTTATGATGGATATGTTTCAGTTCAGTTTGAGCTCCAATCCCTTTGATGAGGTAGGTGGTATTGGGCTTCACCTCCATGACAATGCCTGGTCTGCGTAACCCTGGGTCTAATTTTTGTTGGTCATGATTGACGACCCAGATCTTGTCTCTGACTTGGAACCTTTCTTGTTGCAATGGGATTGCTTCCCGCTGAACCCTTTGTTGTTCCATCACTTCTTGGTCCTTTCTGGCTTGTAGTACTTTTGGGTCATTACTGTCTGGTATCTTCTTTGGAAGTGGCAGTTGTGGTCCCGTGGTTGTACTGACAAGTGAGGGTTTCTGACCATAGACAAGTTCATAAGGGCTTTTGCCCGTATTGCGGTTGACTCATGTTCTGCAGACCATAAGGGCGGTTGGTAGCATGTCAACCCAGGCTTTTGGATTGTTGGCAGACAACATACTGAGGGCTTCCACTAAAGAGCTGTTTAGTCGTTCTACACGTCCATTTGCTTGTGGGTGATATGGGCTGGCTGTGATATGTTTTATTCCATTTTTGGCGAGATAGATGTTGGTGTCAATAGCTTTGAATTCAGTGCCTCCATCTGTGATTAAGAGGTCAGGCTTTCCAGACTTTGCTATGATTTCCTTGCTATTAAATTGTCTCACGTCATTGCCTTTGTGCTCTTTTGTGGCTTGTGCTACGGGCCATCTGGTTGCATAGTCAATGGCTGTGATGATGTACTTCTTGCCTTTACTTTCACCAGGCATAGGTCCCACAATATCCAACGATCATACCTTGAAGGGTTGTGTGATGGATACAGGTACTACTGAATTGGGTGGAGCTTTGGTTCATGTGTACTTCTCACAGACCTCACTTTTTTCCAGTACCTCTCTGATATCATCTAGCATGTTGGGCCACCAGTAGCAAGTCTTGAGATATTCATGCAAGTTTCTGCTACTGGTGTGTCCCAAGTCTCTGTGATAACGGAGGATTGTGTCAATCTTTTGTGTTGCCGGGACGTAGGGTACAGTGTCACCATTTGGAAGGATTTAGTGAAGGGTACCATATATGTTTTTGAACAGATTTTTGTTCTTGAGGACTTTCTCTTGGATGTTCATTGGTGTGCCAGGTGGGATCCTTCCTGGAGATTCCCCATGATTAACATGGGCCAGTTGGGGTTGCCATCAGTGCAAAGGATGTGTTTATTGTATAGCCTTGATAGGGTGTCTGCAGTAAGCATCTCTCTGCCTGGCTTTTATTCAATTTGCATGGGGTATCTCTGTATGAGACTCATCCATTTGGATTGTCTTCTTGACAGGTGTTGTTGTGTTTTGAAGAATATCATTGACTTGTGGTTGTTGAGTACTTTGAACGTCTGGGCTCCTTCCAGATAGCATCGCCATTTCATAAGGCAGTGTATGATGGCAACCAATTCCTTATCATGTATAGGGTATCTTTGTTTGCCGTCTGATAGCTGCCTTGATTCATATGCCACGGGGAGGAGGTCCTTTTGGGACGTTTGGATATGGAGGACTCCTTCTATGGCATAGTTAGAGGCATCAGTTTCTAGCTCATAGTTACCCTCACAGTTTGGGTATTGCAGGCTGGGGGCAGTAACCATGTGCTCTTTCAGTTGGCGGAAATGTTGATCTTGTAAAGGTGTCCAGACAAATTTGGTTGTTTTCCCAGTGATGGCTGACAGGGGGGCTGTCAGAGCGCCCCAGTCAGGGATGAACTTGCGTACATAGGCTACCATTCCAAGGAAAGTGTGGAGTTTGCTCTTGTTCCTTGGGGCTGGCATCTCTGTTATAGCGCGTATTTTGTCTGGATCCAGCTTGATACCTTCCTTGCTAATGATATGGCCAAGGAAGGGGAGTTCAGTCAAGAAGAACTCACATTTGGACAATTTTGTAAATTCACTGCCACCCCTAGTTCTGGATTGAACCGTTTTCCCCCGCTGCACCAAAAAAGGGCCAAAAATTACAGCCAAGCCACTCAATTCTCTAGGAGATTTAGCTCATACCGTTGATGAGAGATTTGTTCTGGCCTACCCTGCAGACCCCCTGGCTTTGGCTGCCCCAGCCTGGGAAGAAACACTGGTCAATTTGGACTATTTGTTAGCATGGTGTCATCCTCTCTTAAAAATAATCAGGACTGCCCAATCAAATGATGCCACATCTAGGACCAGAAATTCAAATGAACCTGAACTGGTTGAGTTGTCTTCCAGCCAATCAGGCAGAACCGCAGAAATTAATCTGAAACTCTCCAGCACCCCTGGCTCTGGCCAGCAAAATTTATCACCCAGCCAATCACATGCAACACAAAATAGTCAGGTGACCATCTCCCAGCAACTCATCCCCTTTTAACAATGCCAGGGGACTTTGGGTCCCCTGCTTGTCAATTGTCAATTTCATTAAAGCTTGGAATTTATTTGCACTTTGTATTTTATTTTAGTACTTTGGTTGTGTGGAACCCTGCTCCTGGTTCCTATCATCTAAAAATTAAAGTGTTAGTAGTTTTTGTCTTGCTTACCTTATACTCCTCAGTTTCAAACCTGGGAACTCCTCTGGACTCTTCTGAAGAGGCTTCAGCGTATAGTTGTCAACTACATTTGCTTTTGCTTTCAAAAACTGCCTTCAAACTTCAAATTATGCTTAAATTTAATTATAATTTCTACTGTTATTCTGATTTTTCTTTAAATTTACTGTTTCCAACCCTGTTTTTGCCCTTTCTTGAGATCCAAGACCTCCAAGACCATGCCCAAGCCATCTGAACCCGCTCTGCTGCTTCATTTGGCCTCCCACTTGTGGCTGCCCCTGTGAATCATAATTTTTATTGTTTGTCATACAGAAATTTTATATGTATTCTCCAAATTTTGAGGAGATCACAACAATGATAATCCCTGTGCTAAAATTGGTTGTGTTTTCCTTGGCCCTGTTCCTATTACTCCTTTGGTTGACCTTGCCAGATTTGTTGTCAAAGATCACTTCTTTTTCCCGGCTTGTGGGGGACCACCCTTCTAGCCTTCTGAATTTTCCTAGTGGTCTCCTCCTCTCTGGAGAGGCCATGGTGAAAATCTTGACGTGTGATGACCTAGATTTGAACGTTGTTGATTATATCTCACCCTCCACCAAGGGAGAGAAAACATCAGTGCCCCCCTTTTTAGTCTGGATGAGAGCGCTTTGTTCCCCCCTGAGGTTCTTGAGAGTCCTCCTCCTGTTGCCTCTCGTGCTCTTTGGGTGATCACTGGCATTGTGTTGATAGGATTGAACTCCTACTTCCCTCAACTTTTCCCAATGTCCTCCTTCTGGTCTCCCCTTAGAGCGGCCATCCCAGTTCTTCACTGGGCGGCATCCTGGTAGTTCCTTTCACCGGGATGGGAGCTGAACTTAGTTAGTTTAGCCCCCTCTCTTACAGGTTTGGCAATTAGTTGGTTTTCCTTCAGGGTACAGAGGACTGTGCAGACGTCTTCCCAGTGTTGTTGTAGGTTGGGACTGTAAATGATGATCTTGTCCAGGTAGATGATTGCTCTTTTCCCAATGTGTTCCTTGAATACTTCATTCATGAAGGTTACAAAGGTACTGGGAGCGTTTTTCATGCCAAAATTGAGGACAACACATTCAAAGGACCTGTATTTAGTTCAAAATGCGGTCTTTGGAATGTCTTCATATTTCACGCAAATTTGATGGATACCCTGCTGTCAAATCAATTTTTGTGAAGATTTGGGACCCCCTCAGGACATCAAAAAGGTCATCAATTAGAGGCAGGGGATACCTGTTCTTTATTGTGACCTTGTTGAGGGCCCTGTAGTCTGTGACCAGGCGGAGGCCTCCATCTTTCTTTGCCACAAAGAACACAGCGGCACCAAAGGATGATTTTGAGGGTCTGATGAGGCCTTTCTCGAGTGCTTTGTCAAGGTAAGCTTTCAGAGCGTTGTCTTCTTGTGGTGTGAGGCGGTAGATGGGTTGTGCTTTAGGCACACTACCTTTTAGGTCAATCTTGTGTTGTATACCCCAATCAGGAGGCAACCTGGGTAGTGTTTCTTGGAATAAGGAGGGAAATTCATTGACTAGCTGGTCTCTAATTAGGTTCTGTTTGTGTTGAGTTTCTGTGTTTTTGAAGTGTATGACCTCATATGTACATGTGCCCCAATTGATTTTGCTGATGTCAGTTTCTTTCTCTGGTTTCATGATTTTTACAAATATGTGGTCCCTCATGAGGGTGTCAAAATGTGTTGAGTACACGTGATGGTGGACTTCTCCTTGCTGGATAGTGAGGGTGGCACTGCTCCAGTCAATGTGAGGCTTTGTCTTTTGCATCCAATCTAATCCAAGCATGATATTGTATTTGGGGATTGGAATGATGGGGCCACTAATTGTTGTTTGGACGTCTCCAATTTGGGCCCGGAAAGGTTTTGTCTCGTGGGTAACTGGTGTGCTGTGGTTATCTGCCATGATGACTTTCTTGATGCTACTTTGAATGGTAGATAACTTCATAAGGTCTGAGAAACTCTTGTTAATGAGTGATTGATTGGCTCCAGTGTCAAATAGTGCTGTGCCCTGGTATCTGCAAAAACAGAAAGGATAGATAAGGAGTTTATTTCCAGTTTGGACGGCAAACAGTAGAGGATTGCTGGAGGGAACCTGGATCATGGTGATTGAGTCCACGTCCTGTTCTCTGTATTAGTCTTGTGAAGAGGGGGAGAGTGGCTTGCCTAAGCACTCCCCTGAGCTTTTCCCTCCTTGTTAGTATCTTTGGTGCTTGCCTGGTTGGTATCTTTGGTGCTTGCCTGGTTGGCTTGTGCAGTGCAATTCCCAGTTTGAGGATGGGTACTGTTGGCTCAGTTGTTTTGCTTATTGAGGCGAGGCTCTCTCTTAGCTGCAGGGGTTTCCTTACGCTTGTTGGTGGCATGTAAATTTTCAGACTTCTGAGCTGCATGTTTTCCTTCTAGTAATATATCATTGAGGTTCTTGCAGCAGGTCATGTCAAACTGACATCTAATGTGTGTGGGAAGGCCATTGTAGAAGTCCAGGCGTGGTCCAGGTTCATCAAAGTTGATGGTGTTGGGCGCATGGTCACATAGTCCTTCATATGCTGCAATGTATTCTTTGATGGTTCCTGTCATTTTGAAGGTTTGAATTTTGGTCATAATCACCACGTCTGAGTCCTTCATGGAGAACGTTTTGAGAAATGCAGCCTTGAACACTTCCCAATTTTCCTTCTGGTCAGGATGTTGGGCTAGCTATTTGGTAACAAAGTGTGAAGCAGTCACTGTGACACGGAGGGCAATTTTGCTGACCAAGAGTCTTTGGGGGTACTCCCCTTGTTTGAACTTGCTCTTGGTGTGTTGATCAAAAGAGAAGCATTCTCACAACTTAGTCTTGAAAAGGCGCCAATCTCAGCGGTACATAAGCGTTGAAACACAATATTGGGTATCTCAGGTTGCATATGCACTGTTGTGATTGGCATGGTAGGGAAAAATCTGCAGGCTTTGAAAGTGTTGTACTGGTCAATGGGTACAAGGAGGTTATTGTAGATGACAAGGCCTGGGGGAACTTCTTGTCCTACTTTGTAATCTCTCCAGCCATTAGGGAGTGACATTATTTGGGTTCTTTTCTTGGGAGGAATTTTTCCTTTGAGTTGGGTAGGTATGAATAACCTACCTGTGCTACCACTGTCAAGTTTACCCTTCTGGGAAGTATAATAAACAAAATAAGGGGAAGATTTAAGAATATAATGATACTTTATTGAATATGAATATAGGCTAATATATAGTATCATGACAAGCCACATGCCGTCCATGTACGTCATGGAGGTCATGGGGCTTATCTGAGTAATGTTCCTCTTGAGTCACAAGGCTTAATCAAGTTGTGTTCCATTTAGGACCTGGATTGAGTGATCCCTGTCATAGATGGTTAACTGATAATGGTGCCACCAGTTTATTGAATGGGCGGTGAACCACTTGGTGATTTACTTGGGGCATTAATTCCCTGAGAGGGAGTAATTGAAGATGTTGCAACACTTTGAAAACCACTGTATAAAAATTAGCGGGAAACAAGTGACTGTGGCTCCTAAAAGTACAGTGGTCCGAAAAAATACCTGGCCAGCAACATTTTAGAGAAAAAAAGTAAATTTCAATAAATGAAATTTGCTATAAAAAGTATGAGCAGATGCACCGCGGATTTTTACACAAGTATGGTATATAAAAACGCAAAAATAAATAAATAGGAAGAAAAAATAAAAAGATTTCAAAAATATGAATATTTAATATAAAATAATAATAGATTTCAAAGCTGAATATACTATGGACTTAGTACTTTGTAGGCCAACCTTAGGCTTCAATCACAGCAGCAAGTCTTCTGGGCATAGAATGGACTAGGTTATTTAAAGTTTCCATAGGAATTTCTTCCCATGCTTTTGCCACTCTAAATTTAAGATCCATAATGGATTGTTTAGAGGTTTTTGGCAAATTGGATTTGACAACATCCCAAAGATGTTCAATGGGATTTAAATCTGGGCTTTGAGGAGGCCAATCCAAACAAACAATCTGTTTATCATCCAAGTGTTTTAAGGCTTTCTTGGATTTGTGGATAGGAGCATTATCTTGCATGAAGATATAACTGGCCGGTTCTTGCAGATCCTTCATAAATGGATGGAGATTACAATCAAGGATTCTTCTGTAAACATCAGCATTTACCTTCTCACTGATCAGCTGGATTACCCCTCTTGTGTTGGCTGTGAAACAGCCCCACAACATGACACCCTGGCGTCCATTTTTAACAGTGGGTTTTAAGCACTCAATTTTGTAAGCTTCATCAGCTTTGCAATAGACAGTTTGGAGTCTCTGAGATCCACAGAGCTGAACTTTAGTCTCATCAGACCAAATCACCTTTTCCCAAAAGGATACATGATAGTTAATATACTTATGAGCAAAGGCCAATCTTTTGGCTTTATTTTTTGGACTTATAAGAGGTTTTTTTCTTGCAACACAGCCATAGTACCCCAGTTCATGGAGTCTATTGCAAACAGTGGCCTCAGAGATATCAATTTCCAAGGTATTTTTGATAGTCTCCTTAATTTGAGTGGCAGTTATAAATTGATTTTGCTTAACTATTCTGACAATAGACCAATCATCTTGAGCAGTAGTTTTTTTAGGACAACCTGATCTCAGGCAATTTTTCACTGAGTTAGTTTCCTGGAACTTAGGTAAATTTCTCGGGCAGTTTCTTTGCCAATCTTGAGTTCCTTGGCTATCTTTCTATAGGATAAATCCATTTTCTTAGCTTGTACAACTCAACCACAAATAAACTCAGGTATTTCTCTTGTTTTAACCATGTTTTCTGTGCAAAAGATTCTCTAACCCCAATTTTATAATCTAGGTAAGTTTGAATAAGAGGTGCTGTCTCATATTCATTTTATGTGCTTTAATCTACTTAAAGGCACAGCTCTTATTATTAAACATTTTTGAATTTTTTTTAAAATTTTCTTCCTATTTATTTGTTTTTGTGTTTTTATATACCATACTTGTGTAAAAATCTGTGGTGCATCTGCTCATGCTCTTTATAGCAAATTTCATTTATTGAAATTTACTTTTTTCTTTAAAATGTTGCTGGATGGGTATTTTTTTGGGCCACTGTAGCTTAAATTTTAAAGATTGTCACACCTTAGACGTTGGGGCCACCCATTTCTTATTTCATATTAGGGCACAGGACACTTGTTGTCTGTACTGATGTATGCAAGGATACAGTTAGTATCACTTGGGAAGAATTCAAATAAAGTAGAGAGAACACTTTTATTAATGATTTCTAATCACGTAGAAGCACTTTTATCTCTGATCAAGAATAATTTATAACTCATATTTTTCATCCTATACTCTTCTCTTGGGTCACTACTGCATGTGATGATCTGTAGAGGAGTGTGTGCATAAGTCTTTGTATAAATAAGTTACTTAACAAATGTGGTGCACAAATTGGTACCCACTCCAATTCTGATCACATTTTTCCTAGGGAACAAAATCCAGCATTATGACATTGATTACAGATTTTATAATCCTACTAATTATGGCATAGTGTTGTATTTTGGCTCCTAGTAAAAACGTTGTCCAAATTAGAGTGGGTACTCACAAATCAGCTATTGTTCTAAAGGCAGAATATCTATTTATGCTACACGTGCATAAAGTTAAGTGTAAATACAAAGTGTTACGGTGGAAAACCAAATGAAAGGGATAGTACACCCCCTGCAGAACCAGAAACCAACAAAGAACTGCTGCCAAGCCCTTGAGAAAATAGATAACTTAAATGTGACATTGATAAAAATGGGTCAAAGCTGAAGTTGTCAAAATAGCCCTGGAAAATCTGGACTTGCCTTATATTTCTCCAATTAATTATTACAAGAAAATCACATGTTATACACTTGTTGGAGATGATAGTGCCTGACCCACTGGTTGCCAATTTTTTAAATTATGGTGTCATCAACTCAAATTCTAATGCAGGCCCCCAACTGCTGAAAATATTCCTGTCAGCCAATCAGAAGTTGACAGATTTTATCTCTTCAACTCAAATTTCCTTAAAACTCTCCCAACTGCCACACTAGAAACTTGTTTTTAGATAGCTTATTATCCCTGAGAAAATAAAATCATTGAATTTTCTTAAAACTCCATTATGCTTGAACACTTAGGCCTTCTGTCCCCAGATTTTTGATAGCCTAATGACCTCCTTCCTGATGTTAGCCTTGGAGCCTCTCACAGTGTAGTGGCTAGGGCTGCTTCAGCCAAGCCCGGGCAGCCGCAGCCAGCTTCTGGCTTCAGGCCACTCTTATCAAATATTTATTTAAAATTGATTAAATATTAATTAAATCTGCTTTAGCTGTAGCAGCCTTGAGCCAAAAGCCAGCCAGGGCTGAGCCAAAGCATCCCTAGCAGTGGCTAGCATTGTATCAAGCTTCTTCATTGGCGTACTTTTCTGATTTACCTCTCAAAATTCTATTCCTCATTTCTGTGCTCATGTAAGCGTTTTGCTATACTGACTTTGGCACACAACTCATCAGCCCCTCCTACCAATTTAGCCTGGCACTTTTAAAGCAGTTGACAATTTACTTGGCTTATCCTCATCATTTATCTTTGAATAGTGTCACAGTAGGTTCCATCATGCCAGGAATTATCCGGCCAAGTAGAAAGGCTATAAAAGTCCACAAACCTTTAAAAAATTGACCAAATTAACAAATTTGAAAAAAATGGTTGATTGAAAATGGGTTATGGGATCTCCAGTCTGCCAGCTGAAACCAATTCCTCCTTGCAAATTGAAATTGATAAATAGACATAATTTGAGGGTCACCTGATATAAGCTCCTTAATCAGCATGGTTGTCAGAAACTGGTCACGCAAGGATTCTTTGCAACCTGGACTAGATACTTACTTGACAATGTAGAAGGAATAGGAGCCCAGGATCCAGGTGGTATTGCTTAGTTGATTTTTGATATATATTGAATAATTTTCACTGTTTCAACTCTAAGAGTTGAGTCCTCCCAAAAATTTACTCAATAAAAATCAAATATCCCTTGGTATAATCTACTTTTAAAAATGCATCCTGTAGTTGAATTTTTGCGCTACATTCACTACAACCTTATTCTAAGCCAGATCATTACAGGAAGATGGGGCCCTGAAGTTGGAACTTTGTTGTTGGCACCTCCCAATGTTAATTCAGTGCCTGCTGATCTTGGAGTAGTCCCCCCTGTCTTGGAAAATGAAAATTGTTCTGCATCTTAATGTCCAGAATTTTATTCTGAAGATTCTCTGATGCTTTCATAGGCTATTTACCTTGGGCTACTTTGGTTAGGATTAATTATTTTACTTAATCCTAGTATCTCATTTGGAAATTTTACAAAACAGTATTTGAAGCTGCATTGGTAGTTAATCATTAACTCTATGTGGATTTGGGTGGTAATTTCCCACCACTTAGAAACAGCTTCTTACTATCCTGCAATTTCCGTCACAAATAGTGTATCTTACCACTTTATTCTTACACAAAGGGAATATAGCCTTTATTTAAAAGAGTAGGTGGAGGTAGTATTGAACTGTTGCCTTTGCAAGGCCCTCTACTGTAAATGTTTTGCTAATACCTTACTAGTACAAAGAACAGTGTAAAAGGCAGTGTATAGGATGTTTAGCATATGGATTGGCTGTTGTGTGCCTCAGTGTTGTGATCTGAGGCGCGACACAGAGTCACAATGGGAAATCCTACCCTTAGGATTAGATTTGTACTAAGTCTCGGTTATAATGGCAGGGAAGGCTATGTAATTACCTTGTGGCCTTGAATGAATAATATCTACTAGACAGGGCTAGAGAGGCACCAAAGTACTTGGAGACACAAAGACAAAAATCTGAATAGAACTTAATTTTATTGAAAAATAAGAAATGTATTATATAGTGGGTTGCAATACCACAGAACAATACCAGGACGGTAGGATCACTTGCCACAAGCATGAGTGGGGCAAGTGAGTTACGCAGGATCAGGAAACTGAACAATTGTATTTTCCAATTCAGAGCCAGCCTCATTTTTAAGGGAAAAGGCAAAAGAAAGAGATTTTTCCTCAAAATAACCCAATGAAGGCGAAATCAAAATATGGTGAATGGCAGCATTAATGACATTGCCCCCTCTAGATTAGCCTTAGGGGGGTGATACTTGCGGAGGAACTTAGCATGCACACAAGCAAAAGGTTGACCACTAGAGAGGAGCTTTACTGTATACTCTGATCCTTGCTTGAAGGTCACTTCTAAGGGCCCAATCCACAACAAGTCTAGCTTATGAGCTTGTCCTCCTACTCTGTGTTGATAATATAAAACATGGTCTCCAATGGAAAACTCAGGCAGGGGATCTCCCGGCATTGTCAGGGGAGAGCTCCAGAAGCTTAGTCTTATAGGCGGACATGTAGGCAGTAGCCTGTATATCAATGATGTGGTTGGCTAGATCTTTGATGTGCTCATCAGGGTTCATGGCCTTATCAGAGGAGAGTAGGGGCCCCCAGAAGCAACGGGGTAGTGGCTTCACAATCATACAGCATAGCAAAAGGGGAATACCCAGTGACATGATGCTTGCTAAGGCAATAGGAAAAGAGAGCAGCAGGTAAGTATAGGTACCAGTTGGTGGTGTCAGAGTAAGTAAGCTTCCTGATGATAGAAACAAGAGTTGAGTTGGCGCGCTCAACTGCCCCATTGGTGGAAGGATTATAGAGGGCAGAGAAAGACAGGTGAGACCCCAAGGCTTCAACCACTGAGGTTACTAGCTTGGCGTTGAAGTTAGTCCCATTTTCAGACAACAACACTTGAGGACAACTGTAGCAAAAAATACATCTTGCAGCAGAAAGGCGCCAGTTGTCTTGGCAGTGATGTCCTTAGTAGGGCGAGCTTCTACCCACTTTCTAAAATGATCAACAGCAATTAGGATAAAGCGTCAACCAGAGAGGGTGTAAGTCAGAGGCCCTACAGCGTCAATACTGACAGTGTGAAAGGCATGTTGAGGGGGGACTAGTTTAAACTCATGAGCAGAAGCTTTAGGACGTTGGAGCTGGCAATCATAGCAACTGGCAATAACATCTGGGATCAGAAAGCAAAGATTTTCCCAGAATTAGTTCTTCTGGAGCCAGGCATTGGTCTTGGAAACACCCCCATGTCCTGTCTCCTTATGGGCTTACAGCATCAACAAAAGGCAAATACTAGGCCTTACATAGGGCAAGTAGTGGTCTTGTACTTTCTTGAAGAGCTGATTGTCACAAATGAGGGTTTCTTCAGATAGCTTAGAAATGGCAACTTAAACTTCCTCTGTCTCACTCTCCCATGACAAAGGGTATCCAATTAGTTCATACAACCAGTCAGCTTCAGCAGGGTGTAGAGCAAGGATGGGCATTCTGGACAGTCCGTCAGCATTCTGATGTTGAATCCCAGGGTGGTGCAGCACAGTGAAGTCATACCCTTGCAATTGGAGAGCCCATCTAGCTAGTCAGCCTTTGGGTTCCTTGAGTTGTTGTAGCCATTTAAGCAAAGCATGGTCAGTAACCACAGTGAAATGGGTGACATACACATAGTGGCAAACTGCTTGCCGGCATGTAGCACAGCAAGGCACTCCTTCTCAGTCACACTTTAGTTCTTCTCATGCTTATTCAGGACACAAGAGGTATAAGCTACAGGGTGATCCACAACCTCATCATCCAGTTGAGCCAAGATAGCCCCAATTACCAGGTCACTAGCATCAGTATATAAGATGAACTCCTTATCATAGTCAGAATATACTAAGGTGGGAGCCTCTTTGAGCTTTTTTTGAGAGTCTCAAAGGCTTGTTGATGGCTGGCAGTCCATTCAAAAGGGACATTGTGTAAAAGTTGGATCAAAGGTTTGCTAGTGTTGGAAAAGTCAGAGAGGAACTTTCTGTAGTAGCCTTCATACCAAGAAAGTATTGAGCCTCTTGCAGGTTGGTTGGTGGAAGCATTTTGTCAATGGCCTCAACTTTCTTGGTCATTGGGCAAATCCCTGTCTGGGTTACCTCATGGCCCAAGAGTTCAAGGCGTTCCTTGAAGAAAGCACACTTAGATGGTTTTAACTTAAGGACAGCCTCCCAAATCTTCATGAACACCTCCTTGAGATGGTCCAAGTGATTGGTGAAAGTGGCGCTGAAGAAAGTTATATCATCTAAGTACACTAAAACACACAAGAGCTTCAAATCACATAGAATGGAATCTATGGCTTGTTGAAAAGTAGCTGGAGCATTGCAGAGTCCTTGCAGCATTTGAGTGGGCTCAAACAATCCTTCAGAAGTGATGAGCACAGCCTTCTGTCTATCTTTGGGAGAGAAATCAACTTGCCAGTATCCAGAAGCCGGATCCATGGCAGAGAAGAACTTAGAGCCCCCAAGGCGGCAGAGAGCATCATCAATGCGTGGTAAAGGGTAGGAATAATTTTTGGTTAAGGAATTCAAGTGTTGGTAGTCCATCACAATACAATGACCTCCATCTTTCTTCTTCAGTATGAGCAAGGGGAAGCCCATGGACTTTGGGAAGGAGAAAGCAGTCCAGCATCTAAAAGTTTCTTAAGCTCTTTAGATACCTGAGCACCTTCTACTCAACTGCAGCAGTAGGGTTTCACACAAAAGGGGGGAGCATCACCAGTATTAATCTGGGGAATGACGCCTTTGGCTTCCCATAATCCTTGCTGTCCTTAGCAAAGATATCCAAAAACTGGTCCAGTTGGTCAAGCACCTCTTTCTGTTGAACCAGAGATAGTTGCAGGAAGTCTTGTGTGGTGAACAATGATAGGACTTATGGCTCATCCTCAGGTAATTTAAAGTCCTGGAACATACCAAAGGGATGGAGAGATAGGACGTCAGGAGCATTCAATAACTTGCCATAGCTGACAAACTGCCCTCTAGACACATGTATGGGGAGAGCAGTCAAGTTGTCAATCAGCAGTTGAAAGGGGTCTTTATGAGAGACATCCAAGATTCCTGGACAGAGATAGGGTTTGTTGCGCCCTAGCAAAGGAGGAGAGTACAACTCTAGGAATCTATTCTTGGGCAGCTCATATGATATTTGGGAGTCTAGGATAGTTTGAGACCCAGGCGGAATAGTTACAGCAGAAGTGGCCAAGAGAGGAATCCCTTCTGACGCAGGGCAAGCCATAAGAGGACACTTCATGTTGGAGGAACGGTTTTGGTATTTTAAAGTAAAAAAACTAGTGGGATATTCCAAGGCACATGTCTTGAGGCGCTTCCTGGGAACTTTAACTGGATATTCAAAGATCAGAGGGACTTTGTATCCCAAAATAGAGAGGAAGCCATCCTTTAAGTTGATGATCCCATTATATTCCCCAAGGAATTGATTACCAACTAGCAGGTCATAGCTCTTGTTCTCCAGGACAACAGCAGGCGCGGCCAAGAGCAGCTTGCCAAATTGCATAGGTAGAGCAGAATAAGCTCCTATAGTGTGAGTCATGGACAGCCCAACTGTGCCATACAATTGATGATAGTTAATGTCAGGGGCAAGTTTGAGCTTCTTGACAAGCTTCAAGGAGACGACATTAACAGGGGACCCCATGTCTAAGACAGCCTTAATTTTTACCTTTTGAATGAATATTTCAACACAAGTGGTGATGCAACCAAAGGGAGGGAGGATATCCAGAATGTCTTGGGATTCTGTTAGTTCTTTGTACCACTTTTCAATCATGCATCTAAGGCCTGGGAACTACTTATAAACTGTCTGGAAAGGAGCAAGATGAAGAAATTTTTGAACACAGCTTCAGCAACCTCAGCAGCTTCTTCAGAAGACTTGACAAGCACGGGAGATCTCTTGGCTTGGGTGAGGCAAGAGCAAGAGACAACCTCCTTGGCTTCAGGCAGAGGCTTGGCAGTTGTAGTAGTCTTCCCAGAACATAGCTTATAAGGGACTGCAATAGTTTCAGGGACAGCAAGGACAGAGTACCCATAGGCATCAGGATCTTCTACATCAGAATTGTCCATGTCAGAGTTGTCAGAGATGTTGTGGAATAGCAGCAGAATGGGAGGAGCCTCAGTGTCAGCAGGCTCAGAGTCAGTGATGGAGGGGGGAATTGAAGGAGACTGGGAAAAACTGTCAACCAAGAGCGTCTCTGCCTCTAGGTTGACTGTTCTTTTCCCGCCTGCTCTTTGGGATCAGCTCCTTCAACTTGAGGATTGGCACAGACTCAGGAAAGGTGACCTATCTGTCCACAGTTATGGTAATCCTGGTGTCAAGGAGGATTCTGCAAGTTCATGGTAAGAATACATGGGCCACTTGAAGACAAACCAGAGGTAGAGGCGGCACAATTCTCCTCCACAACTGCCCCAGAATGGGTAAGGCGCACATCCTGCAACAGTGTCTTTATGCTCTTCATGGAAGAAAGCATAGATTTATGAGACTTGAAGTGAAGAAATAGGAGCTGTTTAACCTTGAGGGCTTGAGCGCAAGCCATGTATGCTTCATGTGCGGTCAACTAGCAGCTTGTGATCAGTTATTGTCCTTTCAGGTAGAATCTATCTTCAAATTCAGTTAGGGTCTCCTTTGGTTTGAAGGCAATGTGCATGGAGGCGTCCTTCTTCACTTCCAAACTAAGATCACCACCAAAGTTGTAAATCAGAAGCTGCTTCATATCTTCCCAGGTTTCAATGGTGGGTAGCTCTGGCACAACTACCTCTTGGCAGGTAGGGTGTAGACAGGTCCAAATGTATTCCTTCTTGACTTCATCCAAGGCTCTTCTCATGGAAGTTTAATAGATAGTTAGGAAAGCTGTAATGGTTGAGGTTCTAGGGTCAAAAACTTGCTTAAAGGTAGGCTTGAAATGTGCTTCTGGAGTTGGGCCACCATTGTTGCTATTGAGTGCATTTATGCGTGGGGAGAATTCTGCTTCTGAATTGGTGGGGGGCTGCCTAGCCCACAGCTGGCAAACACTATCTTCAAGGGTAGTCAAGGTGTCAGCAGTGCAGATGCCTGTATTATTAGTGAGAGCGGTCTGCTGCTCAGTAACATCCAGGCGCTGACCCTGTTCAGTTACTACCAAGGAAAGCTCATCCAGTTGGGAAGTAAGAGACAGGCCCACTGAAAGGCAAGGGGCAAACCTGTCATTTACTGAATTAATCACTTCACTTAGTTCTTGTACGTCTTTATCAATCTCAGAGTGATCTTGCTTCAGGAGGTCCACTTCATTGGCTAGAGCTATCAACTCTCTAGAATAAAGGATGTGAGGGGCTCCTGACAAGCCAGGGCAACAACCATATTTGCCCACAACTTCAGGTGGACTAACTACAGACGCCATTGCCTTTTCAAACTAGCAACCTCTTGTTGTAATTCAGCAACCTGAGCCATTAGCGCAAGCACTTGAGGGTCAGGCTGAGGGACTTTGGGGGGCAATCCTGACTGCGGGTAGATGCTCTTAAATATTGTTTGGCATCCCAGAGCCTCTGTTATCTATCTGATAGCTCATTGGATGGAGGAGAAGGCAGGACATCTGCTTTGGAGGCAGACAGTTCATTTACTTGAGTCTGGAGTTTGGCAATGGTGGCGGCAGTAGCAGCCCTTTCTTGATCAAAGTCCTCACCAAGTTTGCAGAGGCCCTTTGCAGCATGGACCACCACTTGCTGTAGTTAGTCAAAGGAATAAACACTGAACTTGTTGAGTTGTTGCACAAGTCTTTCAAAGGCGGCAAGATAGGTGTTTAAAGTAGAGTCTACTTGGGAACGCCAGGGCTGTTCCATCTGGTGGAACTCATGAAGGCTCTCTCTGACATACTCAGGGATGGATTGGCGCATTCTTTCAATGGAGGTGGCCAATCAAGATTGGGAGGTGACAGAGTCGCGCTGATTGTCAGATACTAAGGAAAACAGGGAATGAATCCACTGCTGGTAGGCCGCAAACTGATCCCAGTGATGAGTGACGGTGGCTTACAGCAATGAAATCTCCTGAACGTGGAGCCCTAATACAATTTGATGATGGGCTAAGGCAGGTTGTACAAAGGAGGACAATAAATGTTCAGCAGAGCCAGCCGCTGAGAGGAGATGCTATGGAAATTGTGGCGCTACAATCAATTTGTAGTATTCTGCTCAATTGAACTGAAGCTAGAGGCAAGGGATGGCCACATCACAGGCTATCCCAAGGGCTACTGTCATGACTTGTTCCAAGTCAAGGGTACCCAAAGGGTAGGCTGATAGGCAGGGATCACTCCCAAGGTTCAGCACAGTAGGGACAATAGGCGGGTTGACAATGTCTTCCTCAATAGGAGGACTGGTAATTTCAGGCAAAGTTGGCTCTTGTATGGGCAGAGGCAAAGATCCTGAAAATGTAGTTGCAAAAGGGGTAACCAGGGGGATTACAGCCCCTGTAGTGAGCATCATTTTTTTGTGATATGAGGAGCAGCACAGAGTCACAACAGGAAATCCTAAACTTAGGATTAGATTTGTACTAAGTCTTGGTTAGAATGGCAGGGAGGGCTATGTAATTACCTTGTGGCCCTGAATGAATAATATCTACTAGACGTGGATAGAGAAGCACCAAAGTACGTGGAGACACAAAGAAAAAAATGTGAATAGAACTTAATTTTATTGAAAAATAGAAAATGGATTATATAGTGGGTTGCAATACCACAAAACAATTACCAGGACAGTAGGATCACTTGCCACAAGCATGAGTGGGGTGAGTGAATTGTGCAGGATCAGAAAACTGAACAATTTTATTTCCTAATTTGGAGCCAGCCTCATTTTGAAGGGCAAAAGCAAAAAAAGAGATTCATCTTCAAAATAACCCAACAAAGACAAAATTGAAACACAGTGAATGGCTGCATTCACAACACTCAGTAACAGGAGGAGATAAAGGTTGGGCCTCCTAAGAGTGAAGACAAATAATGACTGCCAGTTTCAAGTAAAACAGGGATTAGGTTTCCTGGGGGTAGGCCTAATTGAGCCACCTTTTGTCTTTGGGCTAGACAAATTTTAGTTCTGTCTTACTATATTGTCAAAGTGTTGAAAGGCAGCAAAGCTGTTTGAGGCAAGCACAATTTACACACAGTAGAGCCCTTCAGGATAGTGCACTGAGGCCTTGACAAGCATGCTGATTGGGAGCAATCTCCGCTTAGCGCAGCAACTCAGGGTAGCAGGTCTGATTCCTGCTGCCTCATTCACCAGTAATCTTGACCCTGAGGCTCTACCCATGGTGTGTGGCAAACAAAAACTAAAAAAGAGTATGCTTATATAGAAAAGGGAGGATTGGCATGATAATTTTTTGTATTAATAATGCACAATCATTGTAGAAATGATTATAGCTGCTTATTGTCAGGAATATTCCTAACACACAGTGCAAAAATATTAATTTTTGCAGCATTTCACCAGGAAACAAGAATTCAAACTATTTGCAGCAGTTTCCCTAATCAGGAGAAATTGCTGCAAAGAACATAGCTTCAGAAAAAGAATTTAAAAATTCAAATTATTTGAGTCAGACCTTTTATAGCCTGCCCGCCAGCCGGCAACAGCGCCCATGTTGACTCAAAAGTCAAAATCTCTTATGTTTTTTGCTAGTTGCGCTAGCTTAATTCTCATTTTTTAAAGTGTTCAGGGATGCAAACCCAGAAAACACACACAAAATTGTGGCCATTTTGACACATTTTAGATTAAGCTTAAATAAAAACTTGATTTAACCCAATTTTTTCTTTTACTTTTACTAATAAAATTAGTTTTTTTGTTTCACAATGTAAAAGTGTCAATGTCAACACTTTTTGAGCCAAACTTATTTTTAATAATGAAACTGAAACATCTACAACAAAAAATTAAGTGTGGATTTAAAAATATTTTTTATTAAATTAATATATTGAAAAATACATTGTGCATATAGCTGATTGTTGAAAATTTCATGTTAAAAATATATATATGGCACTTATTCTGTCTTTAATACATTAAGTGGATTGGTTGCTAACAGCAATCCAATAATTTAAGTGTGAGTTACTATGTAAGTTACAATAGAATTTATTATTAAAAATAATGTTGACACTCAGAAATGTTGTCTTTTGCTTGTGATCATCTGCTGGAGTGGATTTAAGCAAATTAGAGTGGCACAATTAAGCCTAAATTACTATGCCATCTCCTATAAAGAATGTTGTAAGTTGTCAGGATTGGCAATTTTCCCCCTCTGGAACTTCAGGCCCAGGAGCAGGAATCAAACCTGGAACCTGGATTCCCCCGGGCTACTGGGCCAGAGGACTGCAAGACCAGCCGCCTGCATTTTTCTGGGATTGAGCCCCTGCAAGCTGATGTTGAAGAAGACAACCCACCCAGAAAAGTAGATTGAGCCGAGGACAGTACTGCACTAAGTGAAGTGCCAATCACAACACCTAATGGAGGTGACCTGGCAACTATTGGCCTTATGATTTTGAAGTCTTCACCAGCAACTAATCAAGAGCCAACCCAAGGAAGAGGCACTGGCCTGCAACTTGGCCCCATGACCTCAACGCTAAAGCAAGATAATCAGGTAGCTAAGTTGGGAGCTGCAACCAATGAAAGAACTCCCGGGCTGAGCGCCATTTTGCTGCCTTTAGACCCAAGTCCCCAGTTTCCCGGCCCTGCCCTTCACAAATGCCCTGATGACTCCCACAAAAAATGTTAAGTTTAGAGGTGGGGTGCTATATAGACCCAAGGCCCCCGCCCTCCAAACTTATTGCCATTTTGAAATAAAGGTTATGTTACTTTGGCTTATACAGCTATTACCGTGTTTTGTATTTTCTGTCTATCAGTTCAGCTCAAGATCTTCTGGTCCGCCTGCCTCACTGCCCACAGTATTCCGTCCAGTTGGTGTACCCTTTGGGCCTGTTCATTTCACTGAGTATCCTTTAAAACCAAGTACAATGACTACACGCCAGAGAAAATCATTGAACTAGATCCATTAGCCCGCATCCAATCCGCCGTCAGATACAACCGCCAAGGCCTGTGGATATTCTCTACACCCAAACTGTTTAGAGGAAAGTTCAACTATCTCCTGGCCTACAATATCTACATGGAACTGCCAGTAACACCCAAACCAATGCCTGCTTCTTTGCCTGACTTACCAACCAACCACACCGGCAAGCTTTTTGGTATAATGTACATCACTCTCACAGGGGTGGTAGACACCATTTTACCGGCCGCCAGCCCCTGGTCTTGGGTGGGGAAGTCTGCGTCCTACCTTCTCAAGTTAGCTCCTATCTTGTGGTGGGCCCTTCCCGCAAGAAACCCGGCCCAAGTTATCCCTGAAAACAACGGGCCAGCCGCCCAAGACTGGATCCATGACATAAGTGATGTTGTCAACACTTTACCCTTTTCATTATTTCAACCAACTTATTAACAATTTCTTATATACCAAATGGTAAAATATCATATGATCACTACCCAAATATTATTTTTACTATAAAATAAAGAACTTTGATGATTTTTTAACTTATTTTCATATGTTTTTTTTAAATTTTATTATGTGAACAAAATACCACAGAAAACAGGTAACATTTGCTAGTCCACTTAAATTTAATTAAGTGTACTATGTTTTTTCATAGTAAATTTTTTAAAAAATGTCAACAGTGACAATTTTGTCAAAAATAATGTCAACAAAATTTCTAATAGTCAGTGAGAATTCAGCTTTTTTTACTAGTTGACCTCATAATGTTGATACTTTTCATTTCTCACATATAGGACTTTATGTTTTACATAATAAAATCATCTGATTTTTTGATATGTTGTATTACCAACTTTTCTCTTTTAAATTCTTTAATTTTTAAGATAAAATATATATGTAAATATAACAATTTTACATAAATCTCTTAACTTTTGACTTGTTATTTAACTCTTTACTGAGTTAAAAACTTTTACAATATATTTTTCATATTTAAATTTCACTAAAATACATATAAAGGTTATTTTTTATATGTTATGCTTTTTAAGTTTTTTGTTGTTTAAATAAAAATCTTTACCTTAGAACTTGTAGCTTATTATTTTAGGACAAGAACACCTCAAAGCAACAAAAGGGTACCAAGTGTCTCTCCAAGGCCCCCAAGACTCCAAAGAAAAGGCCTGTCTCATCAAAGAAGGCCACTCCTAAGCTCTCCATAAAGCATTTCCCAAAGTCCTCTCCTGAGAAGAGCCCCACTCACTCCACTGGGGGAGAGGAAACTGATGGTTCACTTACTGACCACAGTTTCTATAACTCAGCTTCTGATGAGGAGCCTAATAAGAAGAGCCACCACACCAAGAAGTCCCTACAAAAGGATAAGTCTCCTACACATGAGGAGCACCACAACAAGCCCACTTCTGCTTCCCCCACTGAACTCCCCTCCTTACTGTTTATCTGGGGATGACTTAAAGCCCCACCCTGATTACTTCCCTGGCTTCCACCATGCTCCTGCTAGCCCCTGGGACCCTCTGTTGGCCAATAATATCTGCAATGTTGATGGCAAATTTAAAGTTTCTTCTTCCTTGCCTAGGTATTTTCCTATCATGAGTGTAAAGGGTGGGCCGGCCATGGTGGCCAATGATTATATTTTCTCTTGTAACAACGCCAACTGGGGCTTCAAGAGCTGCCACTATACCTTTGAGGACTGCTCCTGCCCAGTGTGGCTCAACACTGAGCACTGGGACTTGGTCCAAACAATCAAGGGTGAGCACAATTGCATTAAACCAAATACTACCATAGCCCGCTGTAAAGTTACACCTCTACCTTGGGCCTCTACTTTAATCCTCACCAAATGCTTGGGGATCTATGCCAACTTACGTCTGGATATTTCCCAAAGATTTACTGAAAACCCCCAAGAAAGGTCCTCACACTATTGATTTCATAATTAGTTTGAAAATGCACCCACCTAACCCACCCAAGAGACACCTCTGGTTAAATATCATAAGCAAAAGTGGCCAGGGGCAGTGGTAATTGCATTCAAGACAGGTTCCTCAATTTTTAGTTGAGTCAGTTTTCCCTTTTGATTTTGTCCATTTGGATTTTTCTAAATTTTCCTGCCTTGAGAGATGCATCCATATTCCCTCATATCATTGGTCAATCAGATTTGGACATTCAACTTCCCATTTAAATTCCATCCCCTTCCTTTAAACAAATGCAAGAGTTTTAAAAGACCTTGGTTCATCATTCTCTACACTAATAAAGTTCAAAATTTGTTAGTCTAATCCGGCCATTTGGTTTTTTCTGTCACTTTTGGTGTTCTGTTGATTCTTTCCCCCCTTTAGCCTCCCTGGAATTGTTGGCAATGGCCTTTTGGTTGTTGCTGAAACCACAATTTTTATTGTGGTTGAGAGCTTGGTTTTATTTCCTACTAAACTGCTCCCCAATTCTCATACCCACCTCCTCAAGTGGTATCTTGTCCAGGTAATGCCCACCTCCAAAGACCTTTCCCCCACCAAGCTGGCTGTACTTGAATGTAAGCACTTCTCCTCCACCAATCTGAAGAGGGTGTCAACCAACAATCAGCTGGTAAAATTTGTTAGTGATAGGCACCAAGTCCTCAACCCCCTGGCCAATAGTGCCACCACAATCAAATAACTGGCCCTTATCAATGACCTCAAGAAGATGAAGGATGGTGAGATGTTCCTGCTCCATGACAATGGGCAGGAAGTAGAGGATAGGATCATAGCCTACGCCACAATCCAAAACCTGGAGAAACTCAATACTGCTACCACCTGGCTGTTTGATGGCACATTTTCAACCTGCCCAACCATCTTCAAGCAGCTTTAGGTCCTGTATGAGCAGTTCAATGACCAGGTCATCCCCCTTGTGTTCTTCCTCCTTCCTGGTGCCAAGACAGAAGTCTACACCAGAGCCTTCAAAATTGTCTGGGATTTTTTGAGCTCCGTTCCCATCAATATTCTCCCCCCTCCCATTCACACCACCAGAGCAAACCCTTCCTCCACCAAGAAGGATGAGTCTGCCCAGGCCGCTGAGCAGCTAGCTCATGTGTGCTCACTTGGACCAAAGGGTATAATAATGAACTTTGAGTAAGCTCAGTTCAAAGCCTTTGAGGCCGTCTTTTGTGATGGAAATCACTGGATAATATGAAGCCGTTTCTAAATGATGGGGAATTACCACCCAAATCCACATAGAATTGATGATTAACCACCAACGTGGCTTTAAATATCTTTTTGTGAAATTTCCAATTGAAAATCCATGATTAAGTAGAACAATCAATCCTAACCAGAGTAAACCAAGATAAATGACCTGGGAAAGCATCAATGCATCTTCAGCGTAGAGTTCTGGGTATTGAGAAGTGACACAATTTTCATTTTCCAGAATGGGGGAATGAGCTACAAAATTGGCTGGCATGAAATTAAAATTTTGCGGCGCCAACAACAAAGTTCCAGATGCTGGAACTCATCGTCCTGAAATGATTCTGTTCAGAATCAGATTGTACAGGATATACCACAACAACCCAAGCACAGGATGCATTTTAAAATTTAAAATTAGAACTTGGGATAATTGATTTTTATTGAGTAAATTTAGAAGGACTCAACTCTTAGAGTTGAAACAGGGAAAATTATTCAATATATACCAGAAAAATTGACTAAGCAATACCACCTGAGTCTTGATCTCTTATTTCTTTGGCATCTTCAAGCAAGTATCTAGACCAGGTTGCAAAGAACCTTTGCGTGACCAGTTTCTGACAACCATGCCAATTAATGAGCTTATATCGGGTGACCCTCATATTATGTTGATTCATCAATGTCAGTTTACAAGGGGGAGCTGGTTTCAGCTGGTAAACGGGAGCAGCTGTGACCCATTTTTGATTGACTGTTTGGTTTAAATCCGTTAACTTGGTCAACTTTGATATAGGTTTTCTGGCCTTCCGTGCCTTCTTGCTTGGACGGACAATACCTGGCATTATGGAACCTACTGTGACATCTTTAATGGGAAAGTTTAGGGCTGCTTCTTCCAGTTTAGACAGGCCCTCATCAAGAATCTCAAGAGCAAGAAGGGCCTCTTTGACAAGCATCTTAATGATGGTAAAGGGAAGTGCCGCTAAGCCATAACCCGGTTTGCTGCCTAGGCTTTTGTGAAGCCAGAGCATACTGGAATTGGCTTTGAGGCCCTCCTGGAAGATGCTTACTGTCAGGATTGACAATTCTTCCTCCCTAGAAACCTGGGCCTGGGAGCAGGGATCAAACCCTGAACCTGGATTCCTTTGGGCCTCTGGGCCTGTGGACCACAGGACTGCCCGCCTGCGTTTTTCTGGGATTGAGCCCCCACAAGCTGATACCAAGAATGTTGACCCATGCAGTAAAAAGAGCCAAAACAAAGAAATCATTGCACCAAATGGAGGATTAATAACCACACCTAATGGAGGTACTGATTTGGCAACTATTAGCACAAACTTAAAGTCTACAACAGCAACCAATCAAGAGCCAACTAGGAAAGAGGCACGGGCCTGCAACCTGGTCCTATGACCTCAACACTAAAGCAAGATAATCAGGCAGCCAAATCAAGATTCCTGACCAATGAAAGAACTCCCGGGCCAAGTGCCATTTTGCTGCCTTTTGACCCAAGCACCCAATTCCCCCAGCCCTGGCCTTCCCAATGCCCTAATGAACCCCCCATAAAAATGCTAAGTTTGGAGGAGGTACTATATAGATCCAATGACCCCGCACTCCAAACTTATTGCCATTTTTGAATAAAGGTTATGTTAATTTGGCTCATACAGCTATTGCCTTATTTTGTATTTGTTGTCTATCAATTCAGTTCAAGATCTCCTGCCCCACCACCTGCTGTTTTCTGTCCTTCTAGTGCACTCTTTGAACCCGTCCACTTTACCAACTATCCTCTGAAGTCTGAATACAAGGAATACACCCCAGAAAAGATACTCAAACTCAATCCCCTGGCCCGCATACAATCTGCTGTTAGATACAACCAACAAGGCCTGTGGATATTTTCAACACCCAAGTTTTTCAGAGGAAAATTCAATTATCTTTCTGCTTACAACCTGTCCATGGAGCCGCCCGTGACACCAAAACCCATGCCTGATTCTGCACCCAACCTCCCAACCAACCATACTGGCAAGCTGTTTGGAATTGTGTACATCACCCTCACAGGGGTAATTGACACAATAATCCTGGACGCCAGCCCATGGTCTTGGGTGGGGAAGTCTGCCTCATACCTTTTAAAGTTAGCTCCCCTCTTGTGGTGGACATTACCTGCAAAAAACCCAGCCCAAGTTACCCCTGAAAACAACAGGCCAGCCGCCAAAGACAGGATACCTGACACTTACATCAAAAAGTACTCTACCATCTTCAAGGGCTACCTTGATTACTTTGAGAGGCAGTGAGTAGGAAAGAAGGAGACTGCTTTTAGAGGGAAGAGCAGGGCCACAGCACCATGGAACTATCAAAGCACCTGTCTTAAAGGAGAGATGAAGACCATGTCCAGCCTGGGAGTGTGGCACAAGCACCTGAAGGTGAAGTTTAGGACTAACCCCAAGTACAACAAGTTCTTCTTGTCAAAACCGCAGACTCAACCCGCCAGCAAGGTTCCAACCAAGCAGGTTCATGACCCGCAATCTGATTATCCAGTCACCCAAAGCCAGACTAGGAAGTCAACTCAGATTACCAAATCAATCAACATGAACAAATGATGATCCCTCACGGTGGATACCTTGATTTGGCGCTTGACTCATTAGCAGGATCAAGCCACCCCCTCTTCCATCCAGCTGTGTGATCACCAATCATGTTCCTGCTATCCATTGATTCACAATAGCTATATAATCACTATCTCACAATAAAGATTATCAGCTATCCTCTAAATATTCTTCCCCTTGTAACTCTGCTAAAACAGCACAGTTACAACATTCTCCAAGCTGCAGGAGGAGCAGGCCCAGAATATTTCCAAGTTTTGTGACCTGGTCAACCAGGTGGCTCCCAAGAAGAGAAAGGGTAAGGACCATGAATACTAGGAGGACGTCCAGAAGGTGGTCAAGAAGAAGTATAAGGTAGTAAAGATCAGGAAGTACCTAGAAGATGTCACAACTGCTCTTGCTGGTGGGTTTAATTATCCTAATAAACTTTGCTTTGCCTGGATTGTTTTTACTTTTGAATTTTTATATTTTTTAATTTATTTATAGTTTAATAATTTTTTAGGTATAAATGATAAATTTCAGGTACAGTTTCAATGTGGTTTTGTAAGAAATATCTTATATTTTGTTAATTTATCTTTAAGCTATGAGATATTTTCAGTTGTGCTTATATAAAGTATACTTAATTAAATTTATAAATTTCTTATATTTTGTAGTTGCTATGATATATTAAATATCTTTATTTTTGTCTCATTGTAATTTTAATTTTTATGGAAATAAAAAATACTTTTATAATAAAGAGTGTAAATTACATAATAATTTTGAAATATATTTGCTTATATCTCCTTTTTCTTATTACTTATAGTATTTTTTATTGCATTTTTGAACTCTCTGGGATTATTTTGGAACAATAATGTATTTTAAAATATTTTTTATATTAAAATGTTCAGGGTAAAGTGTTTTTATTAATTAAAAAATTGTTGACATCCAGGAAACAACATTAAGTAAAACCAGGTTGTCACTTTACTATAGTGTCAACATTAAAAGTGCTGACATTAAAAGTGTCAACATGGCCACTGTTGACATTTATAGTGTTGACATGGACGCTGTTGCCTGCCTGCCACCCAGCTGGCTCCAGTCTCTTCCTGCTCCATGGGAAAATTGCCAAATTGAGAAACCAAAAAAGGCAATTTTCTCAAATCCCAATATGGGAGAAACTGTTGCACAAATTTGTAATTTTAAAAATGCAGAAGGGACTGGCAAGATCACCTACAAACCAATTCATGCACCAAGCTCAGTAAGTGAATTTGAATGTATAAAAAAGGCCCAATTACCATCATGCTAATGCAAGTTGGATTTTTGCTAAACATTTTCACTTGGCAACCACCAATGGCATCCAAGAAAGGAAATTCATATGCCCCCAGGTGTCTTGGGTTCCCCATTCAATGCTTCTCAATATTACTGCCACACAAAGGCACTAATATAGAATAAAGATCAATTTCTTGATGATAATTTGTGCTATCATTAATTGAAATTATCCTCAATAGTATCACATAAAACTTCTTAACAGATTTTAGCACTAAAGAAGTCTAGACACTAAGATTTTTCACCCCTTTCCATGAGTTACAAGATAAACCACTTTATTTTCTTTGCTGTAATAACAGCCTGCCTAGGAATTAGGGGCCATCACAACACTTTCAAACCATCCAGGCCACTCCAAAAACCCACCAAAGAGTACTATAAAGAGAAGCCAGCACAACTAAAATCCTCCCAACTTCACTCCTGGCCCACATTGGTTTTTTCCACTTGTCAAAACCGCAGGCTCAACCTGCCAGCAAGGTTCCAACCAAGCAGGTTCATGACCCGCAATCTGATTATCCAGTCACCCAAAGCCAGACTAGGAAGTCAACTTGAATTACCAAATCCAACAACATGAACAGATGATGATCCTTCACGGTGGATACCTTGATTTGGCGCTTGACTCATTAGCAGGATCAACCCACCCCCTCTTTTATCCAGCCGTGTGATCACCAATCATGTTCCTGCTATCCATTGATTCACAATAGCTATATAATCACTATCTCACAATAAAGATTATTATCTATCTTCTAAATATTTTTCCCTGTGTAACTCTGCTAAAAAAGCACAGTTACAACACACTCTACTATATATATAAATGTATGAACCATTATGTACTATGTACTTACATAATTTGTTGGTAATTTCAGACAATTTAATGTACATGTCAAGGTGCTCTGATAGGTATTGACAATATACCCAATTTCACCTCCCTTACAGGATTCCAAGTATTGAACTTAGTACTTTATCTAGCCAAAATACTCCTCACATGTTGGGTTATTACACTTATAAAAGCTGCACATAAAAATGACTCATGGGGTTGGGTAGAAAGGAAGGGGTTGTGATAATCCACATGGAGGCAGTTTTGCAGGCAAGGGCTGATTTGGTCACAATAAAGACTCTATGCTTGAAGTTGTAGAATAATAGTGGCTTAAGACAGGTAAATGTCAAGTAGATAACTGGTGGCTACTAGAAGTGGAGAGTGTCCCAGTCTAGTAGGTAACTGGTGGCTACTAGGGCTGGATGGTGCTACAACCTAGTAGATAACTTAGGGCTGCTAGGAAAGGATAGGCTGTGGTAGCTCTGAGATCCTTTGGCTACTTGAAGGTCTGCAGGTGGCAAACTTTACCTAGTTTAGGGTAAGGTTTCCCTGTCTGTGTCTTCTTGAAAGCTTTGAAGAGGTCTTAAGCCACCAGAAAGGCATGGATATGCCCAGAAAGGTTATCAAGTGTGGCAGATCCAGGTCCAACCAGTCAAACTTACCATTATCTTGCCTTTGACTTGTATTGCTATTACCTTCCTGTGACAAAGCTTCAAGGAGCTTTGCCTATAGGGAGGCAATTTTATGAGATAACACTTTATTGACATCCCTCCGAAAAGCCATGATCTCAACACTCTTTTCCTCCCTTGCTCTTAAAGCCTCAATTTCTCAATTGGCCATTGCTTTCACTTGCTGTAAAATCTTGTCAAATCCAACCAACAGGTTCCAAGAATCACATGCATAGATTTGGTTTCCTTGAACGGGGTCCCTTCTTTTGCAAAGTAATTGGAATACAATTCTTCAAATGTAGCTTTTACTTCCACCAAAGCCTCATCAGGTAAAGTCTTGGTGACCTCCAGACTTGCCCAAGATTCCTCCAGCAAACTTGTAGGAGCTCCTTTCCTGGCTGGCAGCAATTTCCATGCAAAGTACTCCAAATTTTGCCCCTTAAAAATTTAACAAAGAAGACATAACAATTGAAAACTTATTGAGGGGAAAGTGTCAAAATTGATAATATATCTTTATTAAAATTTAGCTGTTTTGCTTATATACCATTTAGGGCATATTTGGCTGAAAACCCCTCTGATTCCTGAATCAACCTATGATTCATCATGTGGTCTATAACATTTGAGTCATCCAAACCTTGATCTTTTCCTAAAAGATCTCCTATAATTCTCAGCCTATGAGAATTAACCTACAATGAGAAGAAGTCACCTGACGCCATTCATCTCAATGTATCAATTTGGCATGGAGCTTCCTCAGTTCCCAGCGCCAAAACCCTGTGGAATACACACATTCCAAAACTCAGCTATCAACGTTCCAACTGGGAACCATCTAATCAAACCTGAACCCCTAGATATCATTGCCTTTATTTAGTTATTGTTGCATTTAATGGTTTTTTGCCTTAAAACACATTAAAACACATTGAAACTTGAACCAGGCGCCACCACAGCTCCCAGAAATTTTCCCAGGCGGTGCCCCAGCGCCTGAAACATTTACTGGGTGGCGCCTTGGTGCTTTACAAATCAATTAGGCAGCGCGGCGGTGCTTCTAACCTAATTAATTTGTCAAAACAGCGCTTTTAATCCAAATTTAGGGGTTTACTTATGGTTAACCTTAACCAAACTTCTTGATACAGCTGAGGCAGTTAAACAATATAATTAAATCCTCATTAATTATATTTCCATGAATTTATTAATTAACCTTCCCAGTTAAATAAATTGTTTTTGAGATGCCTAGTCCCCAAGATTGCTTTGGCCAATCTTGCCTCAATTTTACTAGCTAGCCTCACCTGGCTAACCACCCATAATCTATTCTTTTATTAAATATAGATATCAAGTTTCCAGGAATCTTCACCTGAAGAATTCCTGTCAAACCTATCTAGATGAAATAAACAGCAAAAACAGAACAATTTTATATTTTGGAGTATTTATTTAGTTAATTTCTTGACAGTGACTATTTTACAGTCACATCAAGGTAGTTTCTTGGAAAAACAGCTGCAGAACTTGGCAATGAACAGGTTTCTGGGAAGTAAAGTTGGTTACTTTGCAACTGAAAGCTCAAAATAACCATTTGAGTGAGTAAAAACAACTGAACAGACATGAGGATTGTCTGTGGTTGATGGCTTAAAGTGGTGGTCAATGATGAGGGCCTAATCAAACACTAACTCCCTTGTGAAGACTTATTGCTTGAGTCTTAGGTGTTAGTAACAGAGACTGCAGAGAAGGACAGAACCTCGGTGGAACATAGAATAAGACATAACCTTGATAGTTCATAGAGAAAGAATAGCAGAAGGACAGAAAGATGACCAAGAAGGACTGGCAGAAGGAGTGGAAAATAAATGAGAAGAACTGGCAGAAGGAATGGAAGATGACTAGAAGGACCAACAGAAGTAGATGAAAAAGCAAGAATGCTGGATTTAGACTGCTGGAGCTAGGATTGATAATAAGAAAGAAGCAGATAAAAGAATTGAATAATCTGACAAAAAATCTGATAAAAAGATTAAGAAAAATATCATATAATGAAATAAGTAGAAAGCAGAAAACAATTTACAGAAAATATATTGTAAATTTATAAGGGAATGTTGGGTAAAAAGGAGCCAAAGTGGTCAGAAACAGGACAAAGAAACTTTAAGGACAAAGTCAAGAGTTTCTCTAAAACCATGGTCAGAAACAAGAGGCAAGCGGGTTCAAACTTCTCTGAGTAAAGAAAAAACACAGGGAAATACAGAGAAATGTTGAAAATATTAGGATGCAAAAATACCTTAAGTAAAACATAGTCAGAAGCAATCAAGTTTGCCTGGGAAAACATGACAGAAAGTACAGAAAAACTTTTTGAAACACAGAGCAAGTGTTTATCTGGAGCAAGACAACGCCAGGTTTGAACCATGGTCAAGAGCAAGTCATTTGGGGAAAGGTTTTGGCATAGCCACTCAATCTGGATGTGTGATTGACTGCAGGGCAAAGTCTATTTGATCAGGGGTTTCAGTGGTTAAACAGAAGAGATTAAGCCTAAAAAATGAGAGAATGAACAGAGAAAAGCTAGGTTTTAATTGGATAAAGTAAGTAACAAAGTTTAATATATTATAGAGCAGTGCAGCTGGATAGTTTAAGCCTGGAAACCCAGAGTTCTGAGAAGGAGAAAGGACTAAAAAAAGGAGCTATAAAAGGGGAAGCAGTCTGAGGCATATGTGAGATTGAAAACAGTGGAATACCAAGGGCACTAGAGCTATACAGAGAGCTGAAGCCCAAGATAAAGGAGCAGAAGTCCAGGATTAAGAAGCAGGAGTCCAAGACTAAGGTGCAGGAGCCAAAGACAAAGCACAAGGAGTCTAAAGGATTTTTAAATGACTCCAAGTATTGGCAAAACCCAATTTTTTCTATATCTCCTGGGCCACATACCAGAAGGTTTCTAAGGAGATCTTCCTTCTGAAGCAAATAAACGCTCATTTTGACCCCTAAACATATTTCTGAGTGGTAAATTAGTCTCTATGAGTGAAATGACCAACATCTTACACTCTAGTCAAGGGGAAGAGCATACCTATTGCCAAAGCTGTTGAAGGTTTAATACTAGTAAGACTTCCCATAAAGAGTGGGAAAGGTTGACTAGACACCCTGAGATGATAGATAGAGGGAGAGAATTGATTTGGTTTGAGTTCACCAGACTCTTGAAAGATTGGTATCAGCCTCCAGAGGATTTAGCCTCAACTGAGGTTCAAGAACATGGAGGGGATGCTTGCCTGGTAATAGGAAAAGTATTGGAAAAATTTACTATAATGCAAGCCAAGTACAAGCTCCAACCTAGCCACATG
Source organism: Entomophthora muscae (assembly GCA_014839935.2). Taxonomy (NCBI): domain Eukaryota; kingdom Fungi; phylum Entomophthoromycota; class Entomophthoromycetes; order Entomophthorales; family Entomophthoraceae; genus Entomophthora; species Entomophthora muscae. The sequence continues at coordinate 86,335 of QTSX02005144.1, forward strand.
CCCCAACTAGGGAATGGCAACCCCTTCCAGCTGGTCCCTGGCTTTGAACCAGGACACACAATGGGGACTGATGAACAGGAACCCACAGGGGTGTAACCTGAAAACAAGCATGAACATCTAGCAGTGTTAAGTGAATACAGTGGTATTCATTATTTGATCAAATTAAATTGCAGGAAAACAAGGGCACATGTATTTTTAATATTCAAAGTATTTGAATATGACAAGTAATAATGACTAATAGAATTGTGAAAGCAATCAGCAGCAGTAATGAATTTTACTACAATTTCATCACAATTCCCTCTTCAGCAATGTAAGACTTTAGACTTTTTCAACAACAGCTGCAGTTGTATCAAAGCCTGTGCTTAATTATTACCAATAAATTACTATTTCTCAATGATAAAAAAGATACATCTAGGATTGAGATAATAGTTTTATTGATGAGCCTAAAAAGCTGGAGATTGGATTGCTTGAAATAATAGAGCTATGAGGGTTTTATACCCAATTCTATGAAAAATATGCTTGAAAAAGTATATTTAAGGTAGATATACATATAATTTTGGATTGAAAATATGTTTTAAGAGTAAAATTATGAAAGCTGGAATTGAGGGCCTTCAACTGACACCAGTTTGGGCTGAGATGATTCAGTATTTGCAGAAATATAGGCAATCAAAGATGTTAAAGGAGAAACAAACAATCAAAGCAGAAGTCTTGGTATGAATATCAGGGCAAGTGCTTAACGTCAAAGTTTGGAGATCAAAATCTCCAAATCAATAGATTTTTTGATCTCTGCACCTTTTTTCAATAAAAAATTTCCCCCAAAAATTTAATATTTTTTCTTAAATTTGACTTTTTTAAAATGTTTTTACTAGTAGCTAAAATCAAAAAACCAGGTTTGAAGTGCCCAAATTGATGCAATTTAAAACACACCTTAATTAAATTTGGATTTTAAAATATAATTTATTTACCCCTTTGAATAGAGGGGGAAAAATTGAAAGTGCAAAAATTGAAGTGCAAAAAAATCTTCAATTTAATATTTGATACATCAAAATTAAAAAAATTTAAATTTTAAATTTTTTTCTATATGTAAAAAAAGAAATCAAGAGCTAAAAAAAGTTTTTTTGACTTTCAGCAAATTTTTAAATGTTTTGTTTAAATCTTAATATAAAATACTATTATATGCTCTTTCTTTTTAAAAAATAAACTTTTGTCTCCTAAAAATTTATTTAAAAATTTACATATAGTTTCTTAATGGGTGCAGAAATTGAAAAGTAGTCAAATCAAAATCTAAAAAGCTGCCAAAAAACTAGGTCCACTTAATATTAAATTTTTGCAAAAAATTAATATTTTATTCATTATGGTTTATTAAGTTCCTCAAATCAAAAGTGAGGAAATCAAAAATTAACTTTTTAGATTTAGTTACACTTTTTGTACTGTAAATTCAGAACCTGAACGTAAAAATGCGGGATTGTCAAATCCTTGATCCAAATTTCAAATCACTTTTTCAAGCAACTCAGCTGAGTGAAAAATAAAATATTTAATAAAATCAACCATTTATTTTGATTTTTTTTTGGTTTATTTAAATTGGCAAATTTAAAATCTCTTGAGCAGATAATCAACTAACAAAAGAAAAAACTCAGCAAACAAATGCGGGATACATGAATCAGGAATGTGGGATTCTAATGTACAATTTGTGATTTCCTGTATTTCAACCAAATCATAGACATCATGTGAAAATTAACAAATCTGAAATTGCAGGATTTTCAAATCCAAGAACCAAGTTTCAAATCAAAATTGCAATGAATTTGAAATAAATATAATTTATGGGTGTCTCAAAAAGGATGTTAAAGGATCTAGAGTGGATTTGTGCTGATTCTTTTAGGAAGCACAGGCATTCTCAAAATTCACCCTATTCCATTTTAGGACGGCCAAAATTTAGAGTGTAATATTCACAAAATTGACATATTTAACAATAAAATTGACTAAAATATACATTCCTCTTCTTGAGCTTAAAATTTTAATAAATTTTTATTATGTCTTCTTCCAACACCAACCAGGTCAACAAGCTGTTCCCTGGCCTTGACAAAATCATGCAGGGCTACGCTGGGTCTCTTAACGGTGAAGCCTCTGTCTATGGCCACTCCTAACCCGCAGGCCCCTCCGCAAGCACTACCCAGGAGTGTGTTCTTTCTCCTGCGTCCTCAAGCATGACCCTGTTTGCCCATCATGCACAGGCAGCTGCTAACCAAAATCCCTTATCAGTGACAGCATCTGGAACCAGCCATTTGAGCCATGGGGTCACCCAGAGAGCCCAGAACCCCAAAACAGCCAATCAGATGGCATTGACCAGTTCCAAAGATGGACACGTCCCTCCCCAGCCAATCAGCCTGCAAGACGCAGAAGAAAACTAATCACTCCGGACATTGTTCTTGAAATGGTTGAAAAGCGAGGGAAGCTTATGTCCCTTAGGGAAATTGCGGTTGCAATGGGTTTTGCAAAGTCCACTGTGGCTGCAACCCTGCAAGCCCACACCAACTGTGGCCCCCTACTAAGAAGACCCCAACTGGTGCTTGTACCTCAACCAAAGGTGAAAAAGCCCACCCTCTCATGATGGCCATTATGGAATGTGACCCGCAGATGCCCCTGGTCCAGGTACGTCTCCAGTTGGGACTCCACGGCATCTTCACCAACAAAAGAACGGTGAATTCATGGATGTACGGAGTTGTGGTTGCTGCTAGAATCTTGTTCAATCAAGTTCTCAGTGGCCCCATTTTGGTGGATACCAACCCCTACAATTCAACAATTATTAATTTTATCAAAGGAAGGGCAATGAGGGCCCGTAATGACGTAATATTCCTGTTGTATGCTAAGATCTTGGCCAGTATCCAAGACTTTGGAGAGAAGCGCATCCAATCTGACGTGTACAAGCGCGGCCCAATCTTGTATCAGTTTGTTGGTGTTTTATTGGCAGTTTCCCCATTGGGCGTCAATTATTACTCGGCAATATCAAACACCACAGATGGGTATGCCTACCAGACGGAGCTCAAGGACATGCTGGAGGAGTGGGCCGCCCAAAACGCCGTGCACACAGTTGTACTGAGTGCAGAGATGGAGCAGCAGGAATGGGCTACCCAAGAAATCAGGGCTGCGGGGCATACCTGCTGGTCCTACCCCATCAACTACGCCAACATGCATCTTGCAGATGTATGTCTTTATAATTTTGGTTCCGCTCTCAGGCGCTTAAAGCCTGCCACCTACAATGAACTATGCACCCAAATTGATATGGGTTATGAGCTTTTTCCTTCCGCGTCCATCCAGGACTTATTTGATCTCATCATCTTCTATGCAAGTGATAGTGATAAGTCCAGAAAGGACCCCTGTCTTCCCCCACACCACTTCATCCATTTTGTCAAGCCCGCATATGTGACAGAAGATGAATTTGAGCAATTGAAGCAAACCCCTCTTGCTGCCCCTTCCCAGTCAACAAACCCTGCCTCACCAACCCCCCATCAAGATCAAGCCACCCGCCTTCCAACCCTGACTCCCAAGCAACCACCCATTCCCTAACCACTATCTCTGATGCCGTCCCTTTCATAGGCGCAGATGAAGGCAATGATCATTCTGCCCATTCCCTCCCCTTCCCGTCCTTCAATTAGTAAATAAATCTTTTCTAGGTGACTACTATTAAAATTGATTTTTTCTTTCAGTTCATAATTAATAATATATTTTTTACATTGTTATAAGTTTCCGTGTGTAAAGAATGTTGTACATTTGATGTGGTAGCATATACTTATTTCCGAGGATATTTTCATCATCATCATTATAAATTGAAGACAATAAACGTAAATATTGCATTAGAATATTGTAATTAGACGTAAATTGATATTATTATATTATGTGCATAACTCAATGTATTTAGTTTAATAAAATACATTGTAAACTTGGCTTTTTTTATTATAATTTATCAAAATGGATTGTGTTTATATTAGAGAGCCATTAACACTTAGTACAAATATTAATAATTAGTGCATTTTACAGCCTGTATATTTACCTATTGGTAATAATTCTGTAAACTTTTCAGTTGGATTTTGCAAGGTAATAATGTAATGTGTTAATAGATTACTGTTTATTGTCATTGATTGGCTGATTTTCTTTGTTGTGGCAATTGTGCATTTTCTGATATTTGCGCACTAGTATCCAATTGGTTGGCTTCACATCCAATTGCACAGGCAATAGGAAAACAAGCTGCCACCCCAACCACATCCAGTCTTGGGGTGGCGGCTTGTTTTCCTATTGCCGTTGCAATTGGATATGAAAACAACTAATTGGATACTAGTGTGTAAATATCAAAAAATGCACAATCACCACATCAAAGAAAATCAGCCAATTAATAACAATAAACAGTATTCTATTAACACATTACATTATTATTACCTTGCAAAATCCGACTGAAAAGTTTACAGAATTATTACTAATAGGTAAATATACAGGCTGTAAAATGCACTAATTATTAATATTTGTACTAAGCGTTAATGGCTCTAATATAATGTGTTAATAGAATACTGTTTATTGTCATTAACTGGCAGATTTTCTTTGATGTGGCAATTGTGCATTTTCTGATGTTTACGCACTAGTATCCAATTGGTTAGCTTCACATCTGATTGCACAGACAATAGGAAAATAAGCCGCCACCCCAAGACTGGATGTGGTTAGGGTGGCGGCTTGTTTTCCTATTGCCTATGTAATTGGATATGAAGCCAACCAATTGGATACTAGTGTGTAAATATCAAAAAATGCACAATCACCACATCAAAGAAAATAAGCCAATTAATGACAATAAACAGTATTCTATTAACACATTACATTATTATTACCTCGCAAAATCCGACTGAAAAGTTTACAGAATTATTACCAATAGGTAAATATACAGGCTTTAAAATGCACTAATTATTAATATTTGTACTAAGTGTTAATGGCTCTGTAATATAAACACAGTCAATTTAAATAAATTAAAATGAAAAGGCCTCGTTTACAATGAATTTTATCAAATAAAATGCATTGAGTTATGCACATAATATCAAAATATCAAGAGTTTGCGTCTAATTGCAATATTCTAATGCAATATTTACGTTCATTGTCTTAAATTTATTAATGATGATGAAAATATGTATGTGTCAAAGATAGTACTATAAAAGCCAGTTTTTCTATAGAATTCAAACAAAATGTCATCAATCTATAACTTAATCAACAAATTAGAAGCTCACCTGCAAAAGGTTGTTGAAATTGAGAAAAACATCAGAGAAATAGTGACAGGAAAGCTAGGGGACAAGGGCCAGCCACTGATCCAACCAAAAGAAGATGCTCTGAACAAATTGGGAAATATTATAGATGAAAGAAATAAAGAAAAATTACTTAATCTACAGGGAACTATTTTATCAAGTCTAAAGTTCAACAATGCGGGATACAATTTGTGGGAGTTCTGGCAGGGGGCCAAAGAAAACAATGAGAAGATCAGACTAATAGAAGGAATAGAAATTCAAAAGGAAATCAACACCAATGAAGAGGAAACCAACCAAATGGAAACAGATGAAAATGAAATACAAGAAAGAAGCAGAAGCGCATCAAGAAATACAGAAGCTTTATCAAATGAAAATCAAGAGGAAGCACAAGTTGCAAGAAGAATAAGAAAAATTAAGCCTAAGAAAATTAATAAAGAGCATCCAACGCTCATGAAGTTTGCTGATATGGCGCCTGTGGCTGAGGGGGCCACAGGGGAAACAATCAGTAAGTCTTTTTATGTTTTACTTATATTTATTTTTAGTCATCACCAGGAATGGGGATGAGGTTGCGGAAGTGGCAGCTTTTACCCCAAGTTGGTTTTATGGGGGCTACCAGTCACTGGTGGCCCCTATAAAACAAATAAATAAAAATCAAATAAATAAAATTGTTCAGCAGAATATGAATATGTTTTTTAATAGTGAAGCTCAAATCAGGGAATATCAACCACCCCCGGGGTGCTCGCCATGGATAAGAGAAGCCTACAAATTAGGATCAACAATCAAAATAGAAATGAATGAAATTTGTGGGGATTTGAAACTGAACTTTGATGAATACATATATGAAAGGGTTCAAAGGTTCCCATTCTTAAATATCAACAAATACAAAAAAATGAATAAAAACTGACTTTTAAATTGGAAATGAATATTTAAAATCTGCAATTTTTAATGAAATTTTTAAAGCTCTATCAAACAAAGTTGGGGATGCAGTACTTGTGAATAATTTTAAACCTTTAATGATATTGTTTGCCAAGGCCTGGGGGCAGATTCAAGTTGGGCGCCCCCAGTACCCTCTTCAAGTTCAACCAAACGTCCTATATCAATAGGTTAATACAAACGTTCAAAAAACTGTGCATGTTCTCGGAGAAATATACCTTGCAAAGGATCCATGTCGCGGTGTACCTGGGAATCCTGCTCCATTGCATACTGAAAGCCAACATGAAAAAATTAGAAGATGTACATATACAGATTGACATATGCCATGTAGCCCTCAACAGACAGAAAACACCACAGGGATACAGGACAGCCGAGCATGTCCTCTATGATTCATTTGCATTGGCAACACTATACAGGTACTACGTGCCCCCCAAAAAACCTGCTAATTGATTCCCTCACCTGTCTGCCTTTTATAAGACGTTTGGCCACCACCGGGGTGCTGAGTGCCACTCCCCTAGCAATTGGCACCAGAGTCATCCACCACATACAGAAGAGTATGTGGTCCCAATTAGATGCATTAGCTGAAAATTTAATTTCGGGGTATAATTCCCCGGAATAAACACAATCCCCTTGCAATTTTCATTCCCCCAAAAAATAATTTTCCCTTGCAAAAAAAACTTTTTTGTTTTTTATTTTTAATTTATTTTATTTTAAATATTAAAATTTAAATATTAAAATTTTAATACTAAATACTTCACTATTTTAAAATTTTACTTGTAAAATTTTAATAGTAAAATATTAAAATATTTAATAATAAACATTTAATATTAATATTATATAATATTAAAATATTTAATAGTAAAATATTTTAATATTTTACTATTAAAAATATTTAATATTTTAATAATGGAATATTTAAATATTGAATAAATCACAATTAAATAAAAAATTGGTGTATTTTGAATATTTAACCTTTACTATTAAACTTTTAAGATTTTTACTTATATTTTTATTTTAAAATTTTATTTTAATTTTTAGTAGGTAAATTATAGTATTAATATATCTAAATATATTACAAGATAATAGTTAAAGTTGCAACCACATCAAATATTTAAAAATAAGTTAAAAATGTTTTTATTTATTATTTATTATCTTGGTGAGTTGGGTTCATTTATCACAAAGATAAACATGGATAATTGAATTTATCCGCATCATGTGGCCCGCTCCACTTATGTTCCAAACACGTGATTGTTTAGAACTCAAATTACCTTTCCCTTGTAATATGATTTGATAAAAATATTTGATATACTTGAACTGTGTCCTAAGTACAAATTAGAAAAGAATACATAAAAATCATTGGTTGCTGTGTCATGTAGCTACAGTGGCACTGAAATACCAAGGAGCAGATGATGACATGCAAGGTCCAATTTGTGGCTTAGAAAAGTCAATGTACCAAAATAATTCACAATTATTTAAATAAACTATTTTTTTTCTATCTTTTTTATTATTTATTTATTTGTTACCACAAAAGCTAATAATATTCAGTGCATCATATAAAAATAAATCCCTCTTATCTAGTATAACTTATTTTACTTACCTTTTCTACTTATTCTTATATGTCTATAATACAATCACTTGTCAAATTATTATATATAAATAATAATTTTTGAGTCCTAATAAAAACAAAATAAATAAAAATAAAAACAAATAAAACCCAGAGCGCCCATTTATCTGATTAGCTTGGAGGCCAGGGCTTTGGTGAGGAAGGATTCTGAGTGCTTGTAAAAAGCTGCCACCACATCAGGTGGCATCGCAAATTGGCTGACCTCAAGAATATTGAATAGGTCCTCAGTGTCCTGAGGAAGGCCTTGTTTCACCTTATTCTTGATCCACCCAAAGACCTCCTCAATTGGGTTAAGAAATGAGGGATATGGGGGAGGAAGAGGAGTCTCATTGGGCAGTCTGCAAGGCGGTGGCTGGCAGAATGGCTATTTTCATCAATTGGCGGGAACTTGGACACAACCAGATCCACTTTTTGGAGCCCAACATTATCAAGCACAACAACATTGGTTGTGCCACTGTAATTTATCCAAAGGTACTCCTTGACAGCTCGGAGAAAATTGAGAAAGGTCCTGCTGTTATGGGAGCCTTTAATCATCTGATACTGGTCCAACCCGCAAGGACCAGGAAGCGCAACCATTGAATAGGTCTGGGAACAGACAGCTGCACAATGGGCTACACCGTCCTTGGACCCCTTCTTGACCCACCCATGCCTAGACCTGAGTGAGGAGGAAAACAACAATTTGTCAATGTAGAAGAACTGGACATTCCCAGTCTCCTTTAGTGCCAGATATGTCTTGGCATAAATGTGTTGATTCTTGATGGTCTTTTCACTGTTCCTATTGTATGGAGAAACTCTGAGCACCTTCCACAAGAAGCCCAAATCAACCATTGTTTTGTATACAAGGGTTTTATAAACAGAAAGCCCAAACTCTGTGGCAAGCATTGATTGGACAGCAAGTGTGTCCAGGTGGCAATCCCTGGCTACTCATTGCTTAATTGCGTCAATGTGTACAGGCTGCAAGAGTTTTGGCTGCCGCTTAGCCTTGGTGGATTTGGCAATTTGCCTGGTGTTGCCATACTTGGTGTTGATGTCAGCAATGTACCTAGCCGTGACATCAAATTGGGACGCAATATCCTGAACCGCTATTCCCCCGTTTAAGCAGTTGAGGAGAGCTTCACGCTCACTATCCGTCAACCAACGCCGGCCCTTGACAGGTACCACGGCATCCTGGCTACCAGGCTCAGCACAGGGGATGGGGAAGTTTGTGTAGAAGGTGGGATCACGCTTGGTTGCGCTGGTGCTGTCAATGGTGGCATACAATACAGGCACAGATGGCTCTTCAGTGGTGGCCAATGGCTCATAGGAGGTATCAAAGACGTAGGGGCAGGAAGTGGCAAACTCTTGGGTCAAGAGTGCGGGGCCGGGTGACAACTAGGTACACAGTGGAGGTGTAAGTAACCTCAGTGTTCCCGGTGACGCTGGTGTAGAAGACTTTTGTGGCAGGCCTTGAGAGTGGCTTCTGCCTGGGATTCAAGCTGGTTGATTGAGCTTGGGACGCGGGAGGTGGTTGGCTGGCAATGACACCTTGGGAGGCCTGTGTATCAGCATGACTCCCCTCAAGTTGGGTTCTGGGTCTGTTCTGGGACCCTCTGGGACGCCCTCATAGATGGGCTGCCTTGCGGGCTGGTGCAGGAGCGGGTTGGGAATGTGATTGACGGTCCATAAAAATAAAATGAAAAAATATATTTTAGATTAAATATGTATTTATTTGGAGTTATTGGTTTAGTTGTGGGTAGTTGTTTTCTCTTGATTTAGCCTTGAATAGTAGCAGAGTTTCTATATCCGTGATTTGAAGTGAATAATATTGTATACTTTCTGGGTTTGGATGATTTTAAAGTTTAATACCTTTTTATGTCTAATTATGGTTAATGAGATTGAATTTTTCATTTAATTTTAGTTGTGGTGGAGCTTCTTGATTTGGGTTGGTGTTTCCTAGTGTGTTTACTGTACATTCAATTTAAGTTCCAGTTCCTGCAATTAATATCTGAGTTTACTAGTGGCATTCAAAAGTGATTTGAAATTTGGTTCTTGGATTTGACAATCCTGCAATTTCAAAAAACATAGTAAACTTAATGAAAATGGTAGATGGATTTGAACGCTTCAAATCTGATACCAGTTAATTCATTTTGTCAATAGGAAATATGCAGCTCAACTTGAACTTTGCAAAGTGTCTATGAGTTCCTGCATTTTCAAATATTCAAATAAATACTCACAAAAATCAATTTAATTAAAAAAATCCATCCCGCAAAAGTGATTCAAAATTTGGACCAAGGATTTGACAATCCTGCATTTTTATGTTCAGGTTCTGAATTTACAGTAAGCTTATAAAATTTTAAATAATTATTAAAAACTTTTGAAATTCCTCATTTAAATTCTTAAAGACCTGATATTTAAATATATGAAAAAAGAAATGAAATTTTTTGGTAGGTTTTTATTTTATTGCAATATTAATAGATTGGTGTGTTTTGGAGGCAGTTTCAAAAAATATTAAATTAATATAATTTTGTACTATGTTTCCCTATGTTATTTCAGGGGACAAAATTGAAGTGCACAAAACAAAGTGCAGAAATTGAAGTGCCTAAATCAAAGTGCAATAAGCTCTTGGTTTTTTTGAAGGTTTCTCCTTTCCACCCCTCATTCCTCCTTGATTTTTTTTAAGTTTTGTTGGCCCCTTGGCTGCGCCGGGGGCCAAAAACTTTTGGAAAATTTCTGCGTTGTCAAGAGGATGGATTATATAAAATCTGATACCAAGTAGAAAAACTTTGTTTTTTCTTCTCTTCTTCTTTTCTTACTCTCAATTATCTTCTACTATCCTCTTTCCATTATTACCCTTGATTATCTTCTATTATTCTCTCTCCATTATTACCCTCTATCAATATTTCTGGATCTTGAAGAAGAAGAAAGATTGTTTTTATTAGGTGAGTTAATCATGTTGGTATGGGATATCTGTATGAAGACAGATGTGCTTCTATTGGTGTAGATAGGTGTGACAACGGGCTGTGTTCCGTTGTTGGTTGATCCAATTGAAGTGGAAGTCCTGTGGTCCTTTGGAGACGCAACACCGTCAGTGGTGGTTTGGCAGGAATTCACAAGTATCAATAAGCTGCTCTTATTGTACTTTGACACAGCTACTATTTGGACTAGTAGTGATGTTGAAGGGTATTAATTGTCTGTCCTCCAAGTGATCTTGGAAGGCCCCTTTATAGTTGACAGCTAGCGGCCAAACTGGCGTCTAGCTGCGGATAACTCTTACTAGCTAGCCTATCATCCCCAAGCTACTAGTTTCACCCCCTAGAGTTGGATCCCAAAACCCAAATAAGGTTTGAGATGAGGTAACATTCTAGGCTTCTGATTTCTCCTCTTCAGCCTAGATATACCTTGACTTAGTTACGGCAAACTAAGTTGACACCCAATTTGGCCGACCTGCCCTTGTGCTTGGTATAATGTGCAATATTTACACAGGCGGTCTTCTGTCTCACTTCTCGGTAAAACAGGATGTTGTAATTCCCCAATCAATCTCTGGGTCAAGTCTGCGTCCCTATTTGGAATCCGGAATCCTTAGCATCTAATTATAGAAGCTTCTGGATTGGCCTGTGACCTGAGACCTGGAATGTCTCAGGTGTCTTCTGACTTGGAAACTATATCAATCTTATTATAGTTTCTCCATATTCCAAAATAGCTGTGTCACTCTGGCTGTGATCTGTCCAATGTCAACCCACAGCTTCAGTGATAGGGATATGGATCAGTCAACCCTAATAGTTCAGGATTTCCTGACACCCTCAATTATCTTCTACTATATCTTTTACTATATGTATTAGAGTAAAATAATATGTATAAAATGTTTCTCTTTGATATACAACTTTGAACTATCTATATCATTTTTTGGTAAAAGTACTGTCTTTTTAACATAAAAATATTCCAGTCTTCATTTTACGATATGTAAGTGGCAGATTCTTGATACCTTTGAATATTGTGACTTATAAATAAGATATAAGACTATATCTTTTATTAAGTATAAAATTGTATAGTATAGCTTTAATAAGAAAGTAATGTACTTTATATTATTTTAATGATAGACTTCTATAATTTTATCATTTCAATAAGATCACTAATAAACCAAAATACCTAAAGTCTTATACTTGCATCTTGCAGGAAAAATCCTTTATTTTGCCTATACTGAAGTATTATTATAGCTTTACATAAGCTGGAAATTAAATTAACCTTTTTTATTAAAATTATAGTTTATAAAGTAGTTTTTGTGTAGTTTTATATCTTATATTCAATTGAATACAGTTAAATATAAATTCTAGTCTAATTTTGCTTTTGAAACTAAAATAAACTTTCTTTTTTCAAACAGCTAATTTAAGGATTTTTTATTATCTAGCATATATATTTTATTGCAGAAATAAATTTCTTGGGGTTTTTTAATCTAGAAAAGCTTTTAAAAATATAGTTTTATATTAGAAACTGTATTTTTTTCTGCTTCAAAGTTAACCTCTGGAAAATTGATTTTTGCACTTTGATCTTTGATATTTTTGATTTTTGCACCCTACATAGTGTTTTGATTTTTGCACTTTTTGGGGGTCCCATTTTCGATTTTTGCACTTTCAACTTTGGAAACACTAACCTAAGGAACTTGCTTGAATATCAGCATAATAAGATGTGTCAGCTGAGACTTAAATTCTAAGTCATAAAAAAAGCAGACATAAACGCTAACTTAAAGATCAGTTTCATGTATAAATTCATTCATAAATTTAGCTGACAAGAATTCAAAAGTACTGGCTACAGTAAAGGAGAAGATATCAACCCTGAAGACAACTTTTATCAAATACAAAAACAAGACTCAGTATATATTAACTAGTCTAGAGAACAAGGCTAATCAGTTTATCAAAATCAAGGAATTTTTGAAAGCTTTGCATGTTTTCAAGAGAAAGGTCTCTATTGCTGAGAGTGAATCCTAAAAGTGATATAGAATGACAACAGCAAATATGATCCCAAACCACAAGGCAAAAGAGCTATATTATAAGACATTGTTGCAGCTGAACCAATGAGAGTTCAGTACTTGGAATTGGGGAAGACAACAGCCCAATAGGAAAGGACAGAATAATAAGAATAAGGTGTTGTTTATTGTAGAATATTGTGATTAATATAATATATGGGGAAAGCCACAAGGCCACAAGGGGGTGGCATAGTGGGAAGTTCCATGTAAGGTTTGGAGCCAAGGAATAACTTGTGCAGGGATCAACAGGTCAAATTGGCAACACTCCTAATTAGGATGAAGTACCCGCCATTTGATATTGCCATCAGATTAATCCATAACATTAGATACGTCAAGGGGCAACTCATTGAGCGCCCCTTGTGTATTGTAAGATACGTTAGCAGGCAAGCCTAGAAACTTGGTTGCAACACCCCCCTTGCCCCCTGTTTGTTGTCAGACACCAGGACTGGAGTTTTTGGAAGGTCCGCACAAACAACCTTTGTGTGGGGATGGCGCAGCAGGGAAGCAAGTGGTCATGGTGAAGCTTCTTGGTATTTCCTTGGGCATCCTCAAGTTGGTAGGTGTGGTTGTCATAGACCGCAGCTACCTTGAAGGGCCCTAGGTAGTTGGGTTCTAATTTGACAGAATTGGGATTGAGGGTGTAGATGGGGTCACCTATGGCATATCTAGCTTTGAGGTGTTTTGTCCCTCCCGCAATCTGCTTGTGTTCAATCTCCCGGGCTTTGGCACGCCATTGGTCTAGGGAGGGTGTTGTCACTAGGGGGCTTGTCAGGAACCTTGGACTGTAGTTTCCCCTATTCAATCCCAGTCAGGCTGTCAGGTTTTCCAAAGGCCAGGGTGCTAGGGCTAAACCCAGTGCCCCTGTTGATTCTTGATTGCAGGGTCAGTAGGGCAGTGGGAAGATGTTCAGTCCACGCAGTGTTAGGGTGCTCTTGTGAGAGCTTGGCAATCAGTTGAACCAGGGAGCTGTTTAACTGTTCCATGCGGCCATTGGCTTGCAGATGGTAGGGGGTTGTGACTATATGCTGGAGCGCGTTCTTGACGCAGTATGCCTTCACAATGTGTCCAACAAGTTCAGGTCCGCCATCTGTAATGAGGTGTTTGAGTCTCCCAAAGCAAACCACAATCTCCTTGCCAATAAAGCGGGTAATGGTGGTGGCAGTGTGGTTGGTTGTTGCCCACACCACTGGCCAACAGGTGAAGTAGTTGATAGCGGTGATAATATACTTCTTACCCAGTCTGTCTTTGGGGAGTGGTCCCACAATGTCAAGAGCCCACTGCTTGAAGGGTTCCATAGCCTTGACGGGTGGGACAGACTTGGGAGGTGCAGATTTGGACATATTCTTCTCACACAACATACACGTCTCAAGGAGGTCCAAGATGTCTTGCCGCATGTGCGGCCACCAAACCTTATGTTTCATGATCTCAAGGAGGTTATGCCCTCTGATGTGACCCAAGGTTTGGTGGTAGTGCAAGATGGTGTCCCCTTGTTGTGTGGTGGGAATGTAAGGCGTCTTCTCACCTGTCTCTGCCTGGCGGCAGACATTTCCAGCATTAATGGTGAACTGAATTTTGTTGTCCTTCAGTTTGGAGATGGTGACCAAGTTAAGGCCCTTGTAGCGGGTTGCCTCAGGGTAAAGGTAGAGCATGGGCCAGTCTGGGTCCAAACCGTTGTCCCCAGTGATAGACACTACGTAGAGTCATGAAAGAGCGTTGGCTGTGACAAGTTCCTGTCCAGGCTTATATTTGATGTGTAACTGATAGGGGGATAGACGCTCAACCCATCCTGCTTGGCGTTGTGTCAAATAGGACTGTGTGTTGAAGTACTGGAGTGACTTGTGGTCCGTCAGAACGCGGGGTGGGAAGGTCGCACCTTCCAAGTAACAGTTCCACTTCTCAACGCAGTGTACAATGGCTGCCAGCTCTTTATCATGGATGGGATAACATTGTTTTGAGTCAGTAAATTTCCTGGACTCATAGACCACGGGGAGAAAGACGCCATTGTCAGTTTCTACCCGTAGCACGCCCCCTATGGCCCTGTCAGAGGCATTGGTCTCTAGTTTGTACTGTTGGTTTTGATTGGGGAACTGTAGGACTGGTGCTGTTGTGAGCCTTTGCTTCAACGTCTCAAAGGCATGACCTCTGGTAGGGGTCCAATGGAAGCACTGTTTGGAATTGAGGAGTTTGGTGAGAGGTGCAATTAGTTCTCCACAATTGGGGATGAACTTTTGCACATAGGTAATCATGCCTAAGAATGTTTGCACTTGGCCCACATCAGTGGGGGGGCGGCATGCTAGCAATTGCCTTGATTTTGGCAGGGTTGGGCTTTATCCCTTGGGCAGAGATGGTGTGACCAAGGAATAGTAACTAAAACTTGAGAAACTCACATATGGAGGGTTTAGCTTTTAGCTGATTTTTACAAAGGGTGTCAAGGACAGCGCGGAGGTGTTGGAGGTGTGTGGTTTGATCTTGACTGAAGACAATCTTGTCATCAAGGTACACAACCATGCACTTTCCAATCAGTTCCTCAAAGGCTTTGTTCATCAACATGGCAAAGGTGGAGGGAGCGTTGGTCATTCCAAAGTTCATGACACAACACTCAAACAACCCGTAGCGTGTGCAGAAGGCAGTTTTTGCCTCATCCCATGATGCAATGCGGACCTGGTTGTACCCTGCAGTGAGATCAATCTTGCTAAAGACCTTTGCGCCTGCAAGTGTATCAAACAGGCCGTCAATCAGCGGCAGGGGGTACTTATTTTTAACTGTCACCTCATTTAAGGCGCAGTAGTCAATAACCAGGCAAAGAGACCCATCCTTCTTAGCTACAAAGAAGACAGCTGCCCCGTATGGAGATAGCAAGGGGCAAATAAATCCCTTATCAAGTGTGTCCACAAGGTGCTGGCGGAGGGTTTCATCTTCCTTTGGTCTGAGGCAATATAATGGTTGTGCTTTAGGTAACAATCCTTGAAGTTGTACAGCGTGCTGGATCTCCCGGGGCGGAGGTAGTTGTTTGAGTGTTTCACTGAATACATCCTTGTACTCCTTGAGGAGTGCAGCTAGCGCTGGTGGTGGTGATGATGACAAGGAAGGGACTGCAGATGATTCTGCACAGATAACTTCAACTGAACATTGGTTAAAGTCTAGTTTCCCTCTCTTGAAGTTGTATGAGCCTGTCTTTGTTATCCTGACAAACACAGTGTCATTTAGTAGCTTGTTCATTTCCACAGGGTAGATCTGGAACCCCACCCCATTCTTATTGAGGGTGATGACAGAGGTATCCCAGTCAATGTAGGGACAGTTATGCCGGAGCCAGTTGAGGCCAGCAATTATGTTGTGGCTGAGGCCTGCCATGATTGGCCCAGAGAGCTTAACCTGGATGTTCCCCATTCTTATGGAGAAGGTTACCGTCTTGTGGGTGGTGGCCACTCTGCGGGAGTCAGCTACACGTACTACTTTGAATCTTCTGGGTACTTGGTCTAATTGTTGGGAGTCAGCAAACGCCTGATCTACCATGGTGTGATCAGCCCTGGTATCTACCAGTAACTTGTGGGGCTCCCACAGAAACAGAAGGGATAGGACAAGCGTGTTACTTTATTTGAGGAATGAGAGGCTTGCAACACGGGGTCATTGCTATGGACCTGAAAGATGTCTAGGGTTTTGACCTTGTGAAGATTGTAGTTGTGGGAGTTCTTTGCAAGCAAGGGCTGAGAGGGCGGGTTGGTCTGAGTTGTAAGGCCTCTTGTTGTTACAACCCCCAGGCTTTTCCCTGGTCCTCAAATAGCGCTAGCTGAAGCTCCCCCCTTGCGGGGGCGTTTAGCTGCACTTTCTTGTTGACAAGGTTGGCAACGGCCCACTTGACCTTGGCCATTGTTAGGTGCAGGACATGGTTGGGGTGGAGCATTGTTGGTGCTGCAGAAGCCCATTGAAGCCTGGTTATTGGCCTCTACAATGTCTTTATAACAATCATTGATAGAGGTGCAGCGACTGACGGGGACCCACTTGCAAATATGGGGGTTTAACCCATTAACAATAAGAGTGAGCAACATGGCGTTCCCATTGGTCATGGCTTTGGGGGCAGCAGCAAGGGCTTGTTGCCAAGCAGCCAGATACTCAGGGACAGAACCAGTCTGCTTGATGGCTAAGAGGGGTGTCCCCAAGACAATGGGGGAGAAAGTTTCAGTATATCAGGATTTGGTGGTGTCTTGGAATGTTGTCCAGGTGACGTCAAACTCCTGGCTGGCCCAGTTGGTGAACCACACAGCGGCGGGCCCTGTAAGGCGGCCAGATGCTGTGGCAACCCACATGGACTCCGGGACCTGACAGATACAAAGGCGTGTTTTGGTGGGCTGGAGCCAACTGACAATGCCAGCTCCTTTGACACTGCCAGTAAAGGACTCTAGTTGGAGGTTGAGCATACATTGAGACAGGTCCAACTGTGGCGGGGTGACACTAGCGTCACGCTGCCTAAGACGGAGCCAATTGTATACACTGGTAAGAACTAGCTGATCTTGATAGATGACATAACCTTCAGGAATGTCCCCCTTGGGAATTGGAAGGAATGTCTCTTGTTGTGGAGTAGCCATGCAGCCCGTACTATGTTCTTTCTTGGGGGGAATATTGTTTTGAAAATAGGTCATAAACCTACTTCTGCTACCACTGCTGCAACTGAACCAATGAGAGTTCAGTACTTGGAATTGGGAAGACAACAGCCCAATAGTAAAGGACAGAATAATAAAAATAAGGTATCATTTATTGTAGAATACTGTGATTAATATACCATATGGGGAAAGCCACAAGGCCACAAGGAGGTGGCATGGTGGGAAGTTCCATGTAAGGTTTGGAGCCAAGGAATAACTCGTGCAGGAATCAGCAAGTCAAATTGGCAACACTCCTAATTAGGATGAAGTACCTGCCATTCAATATTCCCATCAGATTAGTTCATGTTGTTAGATACGTCAAGGGACAACTCATCAAGCGCCCCCTGTGTATTGTAAGTAACGTTAGCAGACAATCCTAGAAACTTGGTTGCAACAACATACATTAATGTGAGAAACAAAAAAATAACAAAGGGTAGTCTCAAGAAGGGTCTTTAAAAGGATAAGCCAATGTAGTAACTGTGCTGTTTTAGCAGAGTTACATGGGGAAAAATATTTAGAAACTAGATAATAATCTTTATTGAGAGATAGTGATTATATAGTTCATGTGAATCAAGGATAGTAGGAACAAGATTGGTGATCACACAGCTGGATGGAAGAAGGGGGTGGCTTGATCCTGATAATGAGTCAAGCGCCAAATTGAGGTATCCACTGTGAAGGATCATCATCTGTTCATGTTTTGGATTTGGTAATTTGTGTTGACTTCCTAGTCTGGCTTTGGGTGACCAGATAATTAGATAGCGGGTCACAAACCTGCTTGGTTGGAACCTTGCTGACAGGTTGAGCCTGCGGTTTTGACACCCCCCCGGCTGAAGGTTGGCCTCCTCTGCGGGCAGGTCATCAGGGAGGTTGTCAGGAGCCTAGGCACCATATTGAATAAGTTGTTGTTTGGTGGCGGGTAGGGCAGTTTCTTGTTGCTTCTGTCTTGTTTTGCAGGGTCTCAGGCAATTGTGGTGTAGGATCTTGTCTTGCTTGCGTTTCCCGAGCCCTTGCACGAGGTAAGTGTTATTGTTGTTTACCTGCAGAATGATTGCTGGCCTACTTTCTTGGGTTGCAGTTTGCTCTTGTCAACATTAATGACCCAAACTTTGTCCCCAACTTAATGTCTATCTTGGATGGGGACAAAGGTTTTTTGCAGGTAGGCTTTTTTCTTTTCTGTTTGTTCACTGTTAGCCTCTATAACTTGAGGGCCTGAACAAGGGGGGACTTTACTTGGAATTTCCAACTTAGGTCCTGTCAATGCTTGAATGATATTTGGCTGTGTGTTGTATACCAGTTCAAACGGGCTTTTTCTGGTGGATCTGTTCACTTGGGTTTGGCACACAAGTAATGCAGTTGGTAGCTGCTTATACCAGTCTTCAGGTCTCCTGGCAATGAGTTTGGCTAGGGCTTGCATGAGGCTACCATTAAGCCGCTCTACGCGTCCATTGGCCTGTGGGTGGTATGGTGTTGTGACGGTGTGTTTGACCCCATTCTTGGAGAGGTATACATTGGTGTCTTTGGAGGTCAATTCCTTGCCTCCATTGGTTATCAGGAGTTCTGGCTTTCCGAACCTGCTGATTATTTCTTTGCCAATAAATTGCCGTACATTGTTGCCAGTGTGTGCCTTCACTGCTTGGGCTACTGACCACCTTTTCTCAAAGTTGATGGCTGTGATGATGTTTTTTTTGTTGTTGTGCTTTCCTGGCATGGGGCCCACAATGTTGAGAGCCCATACTTTGAACGGTAGTCAGGTCCAAATGGGGAGTAAAGACTTTGGCGGGGTTTTGCTTCTAGCAAACTTTGTGAAAATCTCTCACTGTTCTAACACTTCCTGGACATTGCAGTATAAGGTTGGTCACCAGGCTTTATGCTTTAGGAATTTTGATAGATTTTGGATCTTATTATGTCCAAGATCCCTGTGGTAGCAAAGAATGGTGTCAACTCGTTGATGTGTGGGAATGTAGGTAATGGCCGTGCCATTTGTCATTTTTCTGTAAAGAGTCTCATATATGTCAGCAAAGAGGTGCTCATTCTTGATGACAGTTTCTTTGGTGATGTTAGTTGTGCCTGCAGGGAATCCTTTGTCTTTTGTAAGTAGCACTAAGAGAGGCCAGTCTGGGTTGAGCCCATTCTCTCCCTAGAAGCGCAGACATACAGGCAAGACAGGGCTTCTGCCATGGCAAGCTTGGCCCTGGGCTTATATTGGATGAGCATGTTAAACTTTTTCAATATTTCCATCTACTGCGCTTAGCGGCGTGACAGATTTGCTTGTGTTGTGAAATGTATGAGCAACTTGTGATTGGTTAGTGCTGTGAATTCTTCCTGCCGTTCTAGGTAAAGCGCCATTTGACTAGGCAGTGTACAATGGCCAGCAGTTCCTTGTTGTTGATAGGGTATTGGCACTTGCCATCTGTCAGTTTGCACAATTTGTAGGCTACAGACAGGAAGTCACCATCACTATTCTTAATTTGTAGTACTTCCCCAATGGATGCATCTGAGAACGTCAGTTTCAACCTGGTATTCTCCATCTTGTTTGGGGGTATTGTAATATGAAAGCTGTTGTGAGCTTTTCTTTGAGGTGTCTAAAACAGAGGTCACATTGGGGGGGTCCATACAAACTTAGCCTTGGCGCCTTTTATGGCAGACAAGGGGGCAGTCAGGACGCCACTGTTGGGTATGAAGCGTTGTACATAGACCACCATTCCCAGGAAGGTGTGTAGTTCTGACTTGTCCTTGGGAGGTGGCATATTGCAGATGGCTTGTATCTTTTGACTGTCGGGTTTGATGCTGTCTTTTAAGACTATGTGTCCCAAGAAGGGTAGTTGCTCCCAGAAGAACTATCATTTGGAGGGTTTGGCCAACAGTTTGTGTTGTGCCAAGGTTGCAAAGACGGCTTCCAGGTCTTTGTGGTGCTGCTCCACCAAGGGGCTGTAGATTTTAATATTGTCCAGGTACACTAGGGCATGTTTGCCTATGTGTGGCGCAAACACTTTGTTCATGAAGGTTACAAAAGTGGACAGGGCATTGGTCATGCCAAAGTTGAGTACCACACATTTGTAGGAACTGTACTTAGTGCAGAAGGCTGTCTTGGGGATGTCTTCCTCCTTGATACAAATCTGATTGTAGCCTGCAGTTAGATCAATCTTGGAGAAGACGGCGGCTCCTCCTAAGGCGTTGAAAAAGCCGTCAATTAGTGACAGTGGGTAACAATTCTTAATGGTGACTTTGTTTAAGGCGCGGTAGTCTGTGACCAGGTGTAAGGTACCGTCCTTTTTAGCCACAAAGAATATGGCGGCCCCAAAGGGAGACTGCAAGGGGCAGATAAGTCCTTTTTCTAGTGCCTCTTTGAGATAGGCGCGTAGGGTGTTGTCCTTGTTTGGGGTTAGTCAATAAATGGGACGTGCCTTGGGTACGGCCCCCTTGAGTTGGATGGAGTGTTGGATATGTTTCTCAGGGGGCAGCCCAAGTAACGCATCCTTAAAGATTTCTGGGTGACGGGCCACAATTTTGCAGTCCTGAGGTGTGACGGTATCCTGATGGTCCTTGAAGTGTATGATCTTGTACTGGCAGGAGTCCCAGTAAATTGCCTTGAGGTTCTCCTTTTCATCCATGGTGTCTGTGATGTGCACAAAGACGTGGTTGCATAGGAGTTGGTACACTGAGTCAGGGTAGATCTGGTGATTGACACCTTCATGTTTGATGGTCAGTACCAAGGTTGCCCAGTCTACGTGGGGGTTGTTTTTCTGTAACCAGTCTAGTCCCAGTACAATGTCAAATTTAGGGAAGTCAATGACGGGACCTTGGATGGTGGAGTGGAGGTTCTCAAGCATGACAGAGAAGGGGGCAGTTTCCTTTGTCACAGTAATATGGTGTTCATCAGCCAGGACCATGTTTTTAATCCACAAAGAATTAGTGGTCAGCTTGAATTTATTCACAAAGCTACTGTTGACTAAGGTTCAATCTGCGCTGAGTCCAGGAGTGCTGAGCCTGTGTAACTGTGAAAGCAGAAAGGGTAAGACATCAATTTATTGGGATGTCTGGCAATGGTGTATAGTACCGGGTCTTCCAAGGGCACTTGGATCATTGGGCATTGGTCTACGTCTCAGTTTGGTATTTATTGTTAGGCAAGTCAGGAGTTGTGTGGGGAGAGCTTGGCTCTCTTAGTGCTCTCCCCGGGCTTTTCCCCCATCTTGGTTGCCTTGGGTGGCAGTGACACAGAAATGAGTGCAATTTAACTGGCCATTACTTTAATTTCCATGCCCATTCAAAACTGTGGGTTTGTGGTTGGTGTTGTTTCCGTTGCCTCCAGGAGGTGGTCAAGTAGAGCGCCCGCTTGAATGGAAATCTTTGGGTTTTTCTTGTTTCCCAGTCTGTGCCTTGTGTAGAGTGTTGGATGTTTGCTCCGCTTTTTCCGCTTCCCGGTACAGGCTTTGCAGGTTGGTTACCTGGTCCAGGTTTACATGCCTCATTACGTACAACTTGAGGGCGTCATAGTACATAAGGTGTGTAGCTGGGGTGTCAAAAGCCATGTTGGATGGGGCACAGAGACAGAGTTCCTTGTAGGCGCGGGTGAGTTCTTTAACGGTGCCTGTCTGGGTCAGGTTCTTTACTTGACGTATGATCATGAGCGCTGTATCTTTAAGCACAAATCTTGCCAAGAAGTCTTGTATGAAGGTATCCCAGTTCTTCTTGGTGTGTTCTTTGTACCACTTGTCACACCAGGTGCTAGTGTTGTGGGTCAGTTAGATGGAGATTTCTACAATCCAAAATGCTGCAGGCATTCCATCTGGACCAGCTTGCTCTGGGCAGACTAGATCCATGCGGCAGTGTTGTTATTGTTGGCCCCAGCAAAAAGTTCCAAGGTGGCACTGCAAAACCTTTGTGCTACATAGGCAGGCATGATGGTTTTATCAGCTGGTTGCGGCATTGAGGGGGGCGCCTGAAAGAACCCTTGCGCAGACATGGCATTGAAGGCAGGTAGCGGGCTCACCATGTTTTGGTAGAGGAAAAAACCATCAGGTATCTCGGTACCAGGAGTATACGGAGTCCAGTTGGGCGGAAGGCCAGACATGATTCTGTTGAGGATTTGTTGGGCGTGGCGTGTGCGGGCAACAGGCAGAATTTTTTCAAGATAAGGTAGGATGGAGAACCTACCTGTGCTACCAATGTCGTAACTGTGCTGTTTTAGCAGAGTTACATGGGGAAAATATTTAGAAACTAGATGATAATCTTTATTGGGAGATAGTGATTATATAGTTCATGTGAATCAAGGATATTAGGAACAATATTGGTGATCACACGGCTGGATGAGAGAAGGGGGTGGCTTGAGCCTGTGGTTTCATTACCAATTAATATTACAACCAGGTATTATCAGGTTTAGATAAATTGATTAATCTAACAAGGACTCTGAATATTTATAATGCACTTTACAAGCCAAATAGAGCATGCAGAGGTGAAGGCAGTGATGCTAAACACTTTATAATTGTTTAATTGAATCCAACTAGGTTCAAAGTTCAGCAATTAGATGCTAACATACAAGAAAAAGCATTTATAAACAGGGGTTTCTTTTTATAGGCAAGGAGGTGTCACAAAATAATTTCTTGACAAATTTAGAGCACTATACTTTGGGAGATTTATCCAATTTCTTTTATTCAAAGAGCCAATAAGTCTTCCTGGGTGACACTCAAAAGACTTAAACTGGGCAATAGTAAAACACTAGACACTTCAAAGAGAGTGGTAATACCCACTACTTGGCCACTGTTCTAATAATGCTGTTTTAACAGAGTTACAAGGGGGGAAAATGTTTGGAAACTAGATAATATTATTTATTGAGCAATAGTAATTATATAGTCATTGTGAATCAATGAATAACAGGAACATGATTGTGTTATCACAAGGTGGGATAGTGAAGGGGGTGGCTTGATCCTGGTAATGAGTCAAGCGCCAAAATGAGGTGTCCACCGTAGAGGATCATCATTTGTTCATGTTGATGGATTTGGTAATTCAAGTTTGCTTCCTAGTCTGGCTTCAAGTGGCCGGATAATTGGATTGTGGGTCACAAACCTGCTTGCTTGGAACCTTGCTGGCAGGTCAAGCCTGCTGTTTTGACCCCCGGCCCCAACTGAAGGTTGGCCTCCTCTGGGGGTAGGTTGCCAAGGAGGTTGTCAGGGGCCCGGGCGCCATACTGTACTAGCTGCTGTTTGGTGGTGGGTAGGACAGTTTTGCGTTGCTTCTGTCTTGCCTTGCAGGGTCTCAGGCAATTATGATGGAAAAATTTGTCTTTTTTACGCTTTACAAGACTTTGCACAAAGTAAGTGTTGTTTTTTACCTTTAAGATAATGAAGGGGCCCACTTTTTCTTACTGTAGTTTAATCTTTTCAGTATTCATGACTCAGACTTTTTTGCTGACCTCATGCCTGTTTTGGATGGGGACAAAGGTCTTTTGTAGACGCTTGTCTTCTCTTTCTGATTGATTGCTATTGGCCTGTATGACCTAGGGATCTGAGCAGGGTGGAACTTTGCTTGGTATTTCCAGCTTAGGTCCTGATAGTACTTGGATTATGTTGGGCTGTGTGCCATAGACTAACTCAAAGGGGCTTTTCCCAGTGGATCTGTTCAAACAAGTTTGGCATATAACTAATGCAGTTGGTAGCTGCTTGTGCCAGCGTGACAGTCCACATGTTTGGTGGTTTTCAGGCATGGCTAATGTTGGCCAAGCAAAAGTTTGGTTGTTTGTTGCAGGTAGAGGCCTAGTAGGTAACATAGGACTACTAGGGGGTAAGTAAGGCTTGGCTGGTAGGCAACAAAGGACTACCAGAGGCAGATGTTGCCTCCACCCAGCAGAAGATATTTGGCTGCTTAAGGCTATAGTTCTTCACCTAGCAGGGAACTGTGGCTGCGGAAGGGTGAAGACTGAGATAGCAAGCAGGGAACTTTGTCTGTCAGGGGGAGAAGGTTTTGGACCCCTGGCAGGTAACACAGGCTGCCAGGGAGGGGAAATGCTCTGAGGGCTCTATGTACCCTGATACACTTACAGGAGGTCTGTGAGCAAGCATCCCACCTAACTGAATGGTAGGGTGTCCTTGTTTATGTCCTCATGGGAGCTTTGGGGGGGAACTCAAAGTGAGCATTGGAGAGAATGAATTTTCTCAGAGGTTTCATCAAGGCAGTTTGTGTGAGAGAGGGGGGCTAAACTAACTAAGTTTGGCTCCCATCCTGGTGTAACAAACCACCAGGATGTCATCCAGTGCAGAACTGGGATGGCTGCTTGGAGGGGGGACCACAGAGAGGACACTGGGGACAACTGAGGGAAGTAGGCGTTCAAACCCATCAGTATCAGGCCGGTGAGCAACCAAGGGGTGCAGGTGGGAGCAGGAGAGGACACCTTGGAGGACCCAGGGGTACTATATGTCCCCGGACCACGTTGAGGGGAGAGGCATGGGAGGCACTGCTTATTCAGAAACAGGTTAAGTATGATCCACAGTGTCCAAGTCCAAATCATCACACGTCAGGATCTTGACCACAGCCTCTCCAGAAAAGAGAAGACCACTGGGGAGGTCCCAGAGACTAGGAGGGTCTCTACCTACAAGATGGGCTGACAAAGAGATTTTCCCCCAAAAATCAGGGGAGGTGTACCACAGAAGCAACAAGAACGGAGCCAAGGAAAATACCACAAATTTAAGAGCTGGGAGTATCATAGGAATAATCATCACAAAATTTGGAGCAGATTGGTATGAATTTTTGATGGATAAGGAGTGTGGGAAGTGTAAACAGGGTAGTCTTTAGCAGAATATTGCCAAGAGAAGCAGAACAGGTTAGAATGGCTTCACTATAGACTTGGGAGCCTTGGAATATAACAGCAAGCAAGAGCGGGTTCAAAATCAATGATTTTAAGAGAAAATTCAAAATAATAATAGGAATTATAAAGACAATCAATTGAAAATTTGAGTTTTGAACTCTGTTTTTGAAAGCAAGAACAAGAAAGACAACTACTAGATAAATCAACACTAGTATAGGGGCTCAGAAGAGAAGCTGGGTTCAAAACTGGCTGGCAGAAGGTAAGCTTGAAGCAGAAACTAACACCAAAATCTTTAGGCTATAGGAACTCAAAACTGGGTTCCAAATAAACACAAATATAAAAATAAAGTGCAGAATGGCTCCAAACTTTAATATTATTGGAAAATAGACAAGCAGGTGACTAAAAGTCCCTTTGCTTGCATAAAAGGGATGGGCTGCAAACAAGTTAGGTCACGTGACAGTGGAACCAAATCTAATTGGCTGGAAGCAAAACTTTGCTAGGCGGGGGCAGGGGGACTGGAGGGTTTTATTCCAATTTCCGCGGTCAGATCTGATTGGCTGGAAGAGGCACTGGTCATTTGTAATTCACTTGTGTTGCTCAGTGCTGATGTGGCAGCCTCTGATTGGCCAGCTCTAATGGTTTTTAGAAGTGGGCAATACCAAGCTAATAAGTAGTCCAAATTAACCAGTGTTTCTTCCCAGGAGGGAGCAACCAAAGGCAGAGGTTCCACAGGGTAGGCCAGCACAAGCCTCTCATCTACCGTGTGAGCTAAATCATTTAAAGAATTAAGGGGTTTGGCGGGCATTTTAGAACCTTTCTTGGTACGACAAGGGAAAATTGAGCAATCCAAAGCCAGAGGTGGCAGTGAATTTACAGTTTGCTTGAAGAAGTAAGCTTCAGAACTTGATGTGATCAGGCCTCTGGGAAGTAGAGCTGATTACTCTGTGACTGAAAGCTCAGACTTAATCACCTGGGTGAGTAAAGACAACCCATAGACATTGATCTATGGTTGAATGGCCTAAGTGAAGTTCCACTTGCAAGAGCCCAGTCAAACGCCAGTTCAATATAGACTCATGCCTGGGTCTACAAGTTTTGGTAACGGGGACTGAGATAAAGAACCATGGTGGTTCACAGAATCAGCCAAGAAGACTAGTAAGAAGGACTTTTTGATCACAGTGAAGACTAGTTGAGGGACTGTTGGTCCATATTTAAGTTTGGAACCAAAATGGTTCATTGTGCAGGTGGAACCAAGATAGTTCCTAGTGAGGATAAGTTGAAGGGCTTAGAGATCATGATACAGGAGTAGCTGGTCATGATAAAGGAGTAGCCAGAGGACTGATAATCTGTTAAAAGACTGGAATGAGCTTTTTGTTGTCTAATATGGACTGATTGCTGGTTAAGCTGAAGAGCTGGAATATGAGCCAGCTAAAGGATCAGAAGAAGATGATGAAGAACTGGTGGTCCGGAGAGATGAGCCAAGATTTTGCCAAATTGATTTGCTGAAGTGGAAAATGTAGAATGCTTTGCCTTAGTTTATTAGTAAAATCAAGAAGGAATGTGGATAGAAGTGTGGGTAAGATATTTATTTATTAAGTTCCTAGGATAGATGAAGGTATGTTGCTATGAGAGCTGGATACAAAGTTGTTTTGGTGGGATGTTTTCCTTGGATTTTACAAGATTTGTAAATATATGGGGAAAACGTTGAAGAGGTCCAGAAAGAACAATTTAAATAGCATTCTACTATTTAAATGGGTTTAGGTTGAATGCAGGGAGAAATGGTGCTGGAATAATGGACCAGTTAACACTTTGATGCGCAAAGAGTTGTTGATTGGAGCAGTTTGAGCTGCGGAAATTATTTTCATAGTTGGATCCTGGTGGAACTTCAGAAATGGTCTATTTCTGCTCTCTACATTCATTGGTTGAGTTCTGGCAGGTTTCCTGATGAAAATAATTGGTTGGAATCCAAAAGCTTAAAGTATAAGCAAGGAAATAGTGAATTAATACTTTAAGCTTTTGAGAAAGTAAGTGTGTAAGCTTAAGTTATTATAGGGAAAAGTGAGCGGCAATAGTTTAAGCTTCTGAAGAAAGAAATTTTGAAGGCGGAACCGTTGGGAAAAGGACACTATAAAAAGGTGGCTGGCTGGAAAGTTACAGGATCTTTTTGAGGGTCTTTTCAAGGTCTTTTGGAGGTCTTCCAGGTTTTTCCTGGTCTTTTTACAGAATCTTTCTGAGGCCTTTTGAGTTTCTGCCAAGAGGTTTTTGAAATCCTTTTGATCACCAGTAGGAGCTTGATTAGACTGATGCAAGTGGAATACCAAGGCCACTAAAGATATACAGAAAGCCAAAGCCCAAGATAATGGAGCAGGAGCCCAAGAGTAAGGAGCTGGATCCTAAGTGCGGCACCAGAGTCCAAGTTTAAGGTGCATGAGTCCAAGTTTAAGGAGCAGGAGTCCAAGTCTAAGGAGAAGAAGTCCAAGACTAAGGTTCAGGAGTCCAAGATATTGTTGGAGGACTCCAAGTATTGGCAAACATATATTTTTACTTGACCCCCCAGGCCATATACCAGAAGGTTTCTAAGGGGATCTTCCTTCTGAGAGTGAATAAAAGCCCATTTTGACCCCTATACATATTTCTGAGATACATTTTCTCTTACTAGAGAATGACAATCCCTTCCAGCCGGTCCCTGGCTACAATCCAGGACACACTTTGGGGACTGATGGGCAGGAACCCCACAGCTATTCCTCAGGTCTCCCAGCAGTGAGCTTGGCCAAGGCTTGCACAAGGCTGTCATTCAGCTGCTCCACACGTCCATTGGCCTGAGGATGGTAAGGTGTTGTCACTGTGCTCTGGCCCCATTCTTGGTGAGGTACACATTGGTATTTTTGGAGATCAATTTTTTGTCTCCATTGGTTATCAGGAGTTATGACTTTCCAAACTTGCTGATTATTTCTTTTCCTATGAACTGTCACACATCATTGCCTGTATGTGTTTTAACTGCTTGCGCCACTGGCCATTGTGTGGCAAAGTCTATTGCGGCAATGATGTACTTCTTTTTGTTATTTTTTCCTGGCATGGGGCCCACAATGTCTAAGGCCCACATCTTGAAGGGTAGTTGCGTGCAAATAGGTAGTATTGATTTAGGTGGGGTATTGCTTTTTGAAAATTTCTTGCATAATTTGCATTGTTCCAAGACCTCCTGGACATCCCGGTACAGAGTTGACCACCATGCTTTGTGTTTGAGGAATTTGTAGAGGTTGTGGCTCTTTGTGTGACCTAGGCCTCTGTGATAAAGTAGGCTTGTGTCAACTTGCTGATGTGTGAGGATATACGGGATGGTGGTTCTGCCAGTCATTTTCTAATGTTAGGTCCCATATACCTCTGCAAATAAGTGCTTGTTATTAATGGCTGTTTATTTTGTTATATCTGTGGTGCCAGGGGGGAAGGCTTTTTCCTTTGTCTGGAGCACCAGGAGAGGCTAGTCTGATTTGAGCCCATTTTGCCTCTTGTGGCTCTGACCTACAGTTGCAAGTGTGCATCTGCTATGGCAAGTTGTGGACCAGGCTTATATTATATGAGCATATTAAACCTCTCCATGAGTTCCATCCAGCAGGCTTGACAGCAGGATAGGGTTGCTTGGGTTTTGAAGTATATAAGCAACTTGTTGTTGGTCAATGCTGTGAACTCCTCCTGCTGTTCTAGGTAGCAACACCATTTGATCAGGCAGTGTACAATTGACAGCAACTCTTTGTTGTGTATAGGTTATCAGCACTCCCTGTCTGTTAGTTTGCGTGATTTGTAGGCTACAGGCAGGAAGTAACCATCATTGTTTTTGATTTGTAGTACTCCCCCAATAGATGTGTCTAAGGTGTCTGTCTCCATTTGATAATCCCCATCACATTTGGGGTATTGGAGAATGGTTGCTGCTTTAAGCTTCTCCTTAAGACGTCTGAAACAAAGGTCACATTGGGGGGTCCATACAAACTTAGATTTGGTGCCAGTTATGGCTGATAGGGGCACAGTCAGGACGCTACAGTTGGTTATAAACTGTTGTACATAGGCAAACATTCCCAAGAATTTGCAGAGCTCTGACTTGTCTTTGGGAGGTGACATTTTACAAATGGCTTAGATTTTCTGGTTATCAGGTTTAATGCCATCCCTTGAGACTATGTGTCCCAAGAAGGGTAGCTGCTTGCAGAAAAACTGGCATTTAGAGGGCTTGGC
Source organism: Entomophthora muscae (assembly GCA_014839935.2). Taxonomy (NCBI): domain Eukaryota; kingdom Fungi; phylum Entomophthoromycota; class Entomophthoromycetes; order Entomophthorales; family Entomophthoraceae; genus Entomophthora; species Entomophthora muscae. Next base: position 115,823 of record QTSX02005144.1, read on the forward strand.
TAGCAGCTTGTGTTGTGCCAGGGTATCAAAGACTGCCTCAAGATCTTTATGATGCTGTTCTACTGAGGGGCTATAAACAATAATTTTGTCTAGAGACACTAGAATTTGTTTGCCAGTGTGGGGGCAAACACCTTGTTCATGAAGGTCACAAAGGTGGACAGGGCGTTTGTCATTCCAAATTTGAGTACCACACACTTGTATGAGCCATATTTGATGCAGAAGGCTGTTTTAGAAATATATTCTTCCTTGATACAGATCTGGTTGTAGCCAGCAGTTAGGTCAATATTGGAGAAGACTGTGGCGCTGCCCAGGGCATCAAAGAGGTTGTCAATGAGTGGCAGTGGGTAACAATTTTTGATAGTCACTTTGTTTAGGGCTTGTTAGTCTGTGACTAGGCATGGTGTACCATCTATATTTGCTACAAAGAATACAGCAGCACCAAAAGGAGACTTTGAGGGGTGGATAAATCCTTTTTCCAATGCCTCCTTGAGGTAAGCACATAGGGTGTTGTCTTTGTTTGGGGTCAGGCAGTAGATGGGTTGCGCCTTAGGTACATCTCCCTTGAGTTGGATGGAGGGTTAGATGTTTTTCTCTGATGGTAACCCGGGTAGAGCCTCTTTGAAGATCTCTGGATGGCAGGCTACAATTTTGCAGTCCTGAGGTGTGGCAGTATCCTGATGGTCCTTGAAGTGTATGATCTTGTACTGGCAGGAGTCCCAGTCAATTGCCTTGAGGTTCTCCTTTTCATCCAGGGTCTCTGTGATGTGCACAAAGACGTGGTTGCATAGGAGTTGGTCCACTGAGTCAGGGTAGATCTGGTGATTGACACCTTCATGTTTGATGGTCAGTACCAAGGTTGCCCAGTCTATGTGGGGGTTGTTCCTTTGCAACCAGTCCAGTCCCAGTACAATATCATACTTGGTAAAATCAATGACGGGACCCTAGATGGTGGAATGCAGGTTCTCTAGCATGACAGAGAATGGGGCAGTTTCCCTTGTCACAACAATGTGATATTCATCAGCTAAAACCATGTTTTTAATCCACAAAGGATTATTGGCTAGCTTGAACTTATCTACAAAGCTGCTGTTGACTAGGGTTTGATCTGCGCCAGATTTCAGGAGTGCAGAGCCTGTATAATTGCAAAAGCAGAAAGGGTATGACATCAGTTTATTGGGATGTCTGGCAATGGTGTAAAGCACTGGGTCATCTGAGGGCACTTGGATTATTGGACACTGGTCCACGTCAGGAATTGTGTGGGAAGAGCTTGGCTCTCTTAGTGCTCTCCCCAGGCTTTCCCCTTGTCTTAGTCATCTTGTGTGGCAGTGATACAGAAATGGGTGCAGTTTGACTGGCTGTTGTTTCCATTTCCATGCCCATTTGAACCTGCAGGTTTTTGGTTTGAACTGTTGGCGTTGTTCCCAGGATGTGGTTGGTTGGAGCGTTCAACTGGATGAGAATATTTGGGCTGTTCTTGCTTTCCAGTTTTCACCTTGTGGAGAGCATTGCATGTTTGTTCAGCTTTCTCTTCCTTGCAATACAGACTTTGCAAGTTGGTTACTTGGTCCAGGTTTATGTGTCTCATTACGTGCAACTTGAGAGTGTTGTAGTACATGAGGTGGGTAGCTGGAGTATCAAAAGCCATATCTGAGGGGCAAGTAGTCAGAGTTCCTTGTAAGTGCAGGTGAGCTCCTTCACTGTGCCTGTTTGGGTTAGATTCTTCACTTGGTGTATAATCATGAGTGTGGTGTCTTTCAGCACAAATCTTTCCAAGAAGTCTTGTTTGAAAGTGTCCCAATCCTTCTTGTGTGTTCTTCATGCCACTTGTTGCACCAGGTGCCAGCGCCATGAGTCAGTCTTATGGAGATATCTGCAATCAAAAATTGTTGCAGGTATTCCATTTGGGCCAGCTTGCTTTGGGCAGATTGGATCTATGCTGTGGCGTTATCCTTGTTGGCTCCAGCAAAAGGCTCCAATGCAGTGCTTCAAAGTCTATGAGCTACGTATGCTGGCATGGTGCCTTTATCAGTTGCATCAGGGCATGGCAGCAGGTACCTGTAAGAACCCTTGTGCTGACAGGGAGTTGAAACAGAGAGCAGGATCACCATGTTCTGATACATTACAAAACCATTAGGTATCTTGGCACCTGCTGTGTACAGCGTCCAGTCTAGCGGGAGGCCAGACATGATTATATTGAGTATTTGTTGGCTGCAGCAAGTATGGGCAACAGGCAGAATTTTGGGGGGATGAAAGTAGGAAGGAAACCTTACTTCTGCTACCAATGTGGTAACTGTGCTGCTTTAGCAGAGTTACAAGGGGAAAATGTTTGGAAACTAGATAATATTCTTTATTGAGCAATAGTAATTATATAGTCATTGTGAATCAATGGATAATAGGAACATGATAGTGTTGATCACACGGTTGGATGGTGAAGGAGGTGACTTGATCCTGGTAATGAGTCAAGCGCCAAAACAAGGTGTCCACTGTAGAGGATCATAATTTGTTCATGTTGATGGATTTGGTAATTTGAGTTGACTTCCTAGCTTGGTTACAGGTCACTGGAAAATTAGATTGCGGGTCACAAATCTGCTTGGTTGGAACCTTGCTTGCAGGTTGAGCCTGCTGTTTTGACACCACCTACACGCACAACCAGAGGGCACACATTTGAGCTGTAATAGCCAAACAGGAATGGTTTACCTTATTTGTCTTCACAGAGAATATGATTGCTGTAAACTGCATCATCATCAAGGCATATGTCATTCCTTAGTAGGCTTGAACATGGCATTTATTTAGGTAATCAAAGAGACCTCTACAGCAGATATGGGATGTGGATTTGCATGTTGGGCATGTACTTCCTAAACCATTGAAGGTTTGATATAAATATTTCTTGTGCTGAGCCTACAGTAGTTTTCAAAGCTTTGGTGCTAAGCGAGATCAACTTATATGTAAACAAAATTTAAATGAATCCAATTTTATTGTTAACCAGTATGAATTCAATGATTTTTGATTTTTTTTTGCATATGAGTTAATTTTTCTTAGAGCCAAAGATCAGAAAACTACTGTATACAATAGGTCTAGACATCATATTTACAAGGGGGAAGACTTGGATACATTGAAAAAGATATGAAATTTAAAAGTGGCATTCAAATATTTAAGTGAGTGTTACAACTGACTTTTTATAGTTCAGTATTTAGATTGGAGAAGACAACAGTCAAATAGAAAGGAAAAAGTATAGGAATAAAATAATGGTGATAAAACAGCAGGCTTGACCCACCAGCAAGGTTCCAAGCAAGCAGGTTTGTGATCCTCAATTGGATTACCCGGCCACTCAAAGCCAGACTAGGAAGTCAACTTGAATTGCCAAATCCAACAAAATGAACAAATGATGATCCCTTATGGTAGATACCTTGTTTTGGTTCTGGACTCATTACCAGGATCAAGTCACCCCCTTATCCAATTGTGTGATCAACACAGTCATGTTCCTGTTATCCTTGATTCACAATGACTATATAATCACTATCTCTCAATAAAGATTATTATCTAGTTTATAAATATTTTCCCCTTCTAACTCTGCTAAAAATCACAGTTACAACATTGGTAGCACAGTTAGGTTCTCCATCCTACCTTATCTTGAAAAATTCTGCTTGTTGCCTTTACTTGCCGCGGCCAACAAATCCTTGACAGAATTATGTCTGGCCTTCTGCTGGACTGGAACCCGTACACCCCTGGTGCCAAGATACCTGATGGCTTTGTCCTGTACCAGAACACAGTTATTCCACTACCTGCCTTCAACGCCATGTCTGCACAAAGGTTCTTCCAGACAGCTGCCACCATTCTGCGACCAACAAACAAAAACACCATACCTGCCTATGTAGCCCAAAGACTACAAAGCACTGCCTTGTAACCTTTTTCCAGGGCCAACAACAACAATAATGCCACATGGATCTAGTCTTCCCAGAGCAAGCTGGCCCAAATGGAATGCCTGCAGCAATTTTGGATTGTAGAAATCTCCATCCAACTGACCCACAACACTGGCATCTGGTGTGACAAGTAGTACAAAGAACACGCCAAGAAGAACTGGGATACCTTCAAACAAGAATTCTTTGCAAGATTTGTGCATAAAGATACAGCGCTCATGATCATAGACCAAGTAAAGAACCTAACCCAGACAGGCACTATGAAGGAACTCACCCGCGCCTATGAGGATCTATGACTTTGTGCACCCTCTGACATGGCCTTTGACATTTCAGTCACACACCTCATGTACTATGACGCCCTTAAGTTACATGTAATGAGGCAGGTGAACCTGGACCAGGTGACCAACCTGCAAAGCCTGTACTGCAAGGAGGAGAAAGCGGAACAAACATCCAACACCCTCCATAAGGCACAAACTGGAAAAAGAGAGAGACCCAAGGATTCTCACACAGGCAGGCGCTCCACTCAACCACCCCCTGGAAGCAATGGGAATAACACCAACCATAAATTCCACAAGTTCAAATGAACATGGGAGTGGGAACAATGGCCAGTCAAATCATACTCATTTCTGTATCACTACCATGCAAGGTAATCAAGACAAGGGAAAAGCCTGGGGAGAGCATTAAGCAAGCCAAGCTCTTCCCAAACAACTCCTGACTTGCCAAATGATGAGTACCAACCCAAGGACGTGGACCAATGCCCAATAATCCAAGTACCCCCGGAGGACCCAGTACTGTACACCATTACCAGACATCCCAATAAACTGATGTCCTATCCTTTCTGTTTTTGCAGTTACACAGGCTTGGTACCCCTGGATTTGGGTGAAGATTGAACCCTAGTTAACAGCAGCTTTGTGGACAATTTCAAGCTAGCCAATAATCCTTTGTGGATTAAAAACATGGTTTTAGCTGATGAACATCACATTGCCGTGATAAGGGAAACTGCCCCCTTCTCTGTCATGCTTGAGAATCTACACTCCACCATCCAAGGCCCTGTCATTGACTTTCCAAAGTTTGACATTATACTGGGGTTGGATTGGTTACAAAAAGCAATCCTCACGTAGACTGGGCAACCTCAGTGTTGACCATTAAGAGTGAAGGTGTCAACAATAGATCTACCCTGACTCAGTGGACCAACTCCTATGCAACCGCGTCTTTGTGCACATCACAGAGACCCTGGATGAAAAGGAGAACCTCAAGGCAATTGACTGGGACTCCTGCCAGTACAAGATCATACACTTCAAGGACCATCAGGATACTGCCACACCTCAGGACTGCAAAATTGTAGCCTGCCATCCAGAGATCTTCAAAGAGGCTCTACCCGGGTTACCATCAGAGAAAAACATCTAACACTCCATCCAACTCAAGGGGGTTGTACCCAAGGCGCCCCCCATCTATAGGCTGACCCCAAATGAAGACGGCGCCTTACGTGCCTACCTCAAGGAGGCATTGGAAAAAGGACTTATCCGCCCCCCACAGTCTCCCTTTGGGGCCGCTGTATTCTTTGTGGCTAAGAAGGATGGTACACCATGCCTAGTCACAGATTATTGGGCCCTGAATGAAGTTATTATCAAGAATTGTTACCCACTGTCACTCATTGACAACCTCTTTGATGCCCTGGGAGGAGCCACAGTCTTCTCCAATATTGATCTGACTGCAGGCTACAACCAGATCTTCATCAAGGAGGAAGACATCCCCAAAACAGCCTTCCCCACTAAATATGGCTCATACAAATGTGTGGTGCTCAACTTTGGCATGACAAACGCCCTATTCACCTTTGTGACCTTCATGAACAAAGTATTCACACCACACATAGGCAAGCATGCCCTAGGGTACCTAGATAACATTATTGTCTACAGCCCCTTGGTGGAACAACACCACAAAGACCTCAAGGCAGTCTTTGCTACCTTGGCACAACACAAACTGTTGGCCAAACCCTTCAAATGATAGTTCTTCTGGGAGCAACTACCCTTCTTGGGACACATAGTCTTAAAAGACGTCATCAAACCCAACAGTCAAAAGATACAAGCCATCTGCAATATGCCACCTCCCAAGGACAAGTCAGAACTACACACCTTCCTGGGAATGGTGGCCTATGTACGACGCTTCATACCCAACAGTGGCATCCTGACTGCCCCCTTATCCTCCATAACAGGTGCCAAATCCAAGTTTGTGTGGACCCCCCAACGTGACCTCTGTTTTAGACGCCTCAAGGAGAAGCTCATGAAAGCTCCTTTTCTGCAATACCCCAAACATGACGGGGAATACCAATTGGAAACTGACGCCTCAGACGCATCCATTGGGGGAGTACTACAAATAAAAAACAATGGTGGTGACTTCCTGCCCGTAGCCTACAAATCACGCAAACTGACAGACGGGGAGTGCTGATACCCTATCTACAACAAGGAACTGCTGGCCATTGTACACTGCCTAGTCAAATGGAGTTGTTATCTAGAACAGCAGGAAGAATTCACAGCATTGACCTACCACAAGTTGCTCATATACTTCAAAACCCAAACAAATCTATCTTGCTGCCAAGCCTGCTGGATGGAGCTCTTGGAGAGATTCAATATGTGCATACAGTACAAACCTGGTCCAAAACTTGCCATGGAAGACGCCCTCTTGCACCTGTATGTCCGGACCACAAGAGGCAAAATGGGCTCAACTCAGACTGGCCTCTCCTGGTGCTCCAGACAAAGGAAAAAGCCTTCCCCCCTGGCACCACAGATATAACAAAAGAAACAGCCATCAAAAACAAACACCTATTTGCTGACAGTTATGGGACCTTGCACAGAAAAATGTCCAGCGGTACTACCATTCCTTATATCCTCACACACCAGCAAGTAGACACCATCCTACAATATCACAGAGACCTAGGACACACCAAGAGCTGCAACCTATAAAAATTCCTTAAACACAAGGCCTGGTGGCTGACTCTGTACTGGGACATCCAGGAGGTCTTGGAATAATGCAAAGTATGTGAGAAGTTTGCAAAAAGCAAAGCCCCTCCAAAATCAGTACTACACATCCACACACAACTACCCTTCAAGGTGTGGGCTCTTGACGTTGTTGACCTCATGCCAGGGAAACAAAATGACAAGAAATACATCATCACTGCCATAGAATTTGCTACAAGATGGCCAGCAGCCCAAGCAATAAAGGCGCACACTGGCAATGATGTAGAACAATTCATAGGAAGAGAAATAATCAGCAAGTTTGGAAATCCAGAGCTCCTGATAACCAATGGAGGGAAAGAATTGACCTCTGAAAACACCAATGTATACCTTGCTAAAAATGGGGTCAAACATACTGTGACAACATCATACCACCCACAGGCCAATGGACGTTTAGAGCGGCTAAATGACAGCCTCGTGCAAGCCTTAGCCAAACTCACCGCCAGGAGACTTGAAGACTGGTATAAGCAGCTATCAACTGCACTACTTGTGTGCCAAACCCGAGTGAACAGATCCATCAGGAAAAGCCCTTTTGAGTTGGTATACAGCACACAGAAAATATCATTCAAGCATTGACAGGACCCAAACTGGAAATTCCAAGTAAATTCCCCCCTTGTTCAGGCCCTCAAGTTATAGAGGCCAACAGTGAACAAACAGAAAAGAAAAATGAACGCCTGCAAAAAACCTTTGTCCCCATCCAAGATAAACATGAAGTTGGGGACAAAGTTTGGGTCATGAACGTTGATAAAAGCAAACTAAAACCCAAGAAAGTTGGCCCAGCAATCATTATAAAGGTAAACAAAAATAACACTTACCTTGTGCAAGGACTCAGGAAGCGCAAACAAGACAAAAACCTACACCATGATTGCCTGAGACCCTGCAAAGAAAGACAAAAACAATGCAAAACTGCCCTGCCTGCCACAGAACAACAGTTAGTCCAGTATGGCGCCTGGGCTCCTGACAACCTCCCTGACAACTTGCCCCCAGAGGAGGCCAACCTTCAGCTGGGGGGATGTCAAAACTACAGGCTCAACCTGCCAGCAAGGTTCCGAGCAAGCAGGTTTGTGACCCGCAATCTGATTACCTGGCCACTTGAAGCCAGACTAGGAAGTCAACTCGAATTGCCAAATCCAACAACATGAACAAATGATGATCCTCTATGGCAGACACCTCATTTTGGAGCTTGACTCATTACCAGGATTTAACCACCCCCTTCACTATCCAACCATGTGATCAACACAATCATGTTCCTGTTATCCTTGATTCACAATGACTATATAATCACTATCTCCAATAAAGATAATTATCCTGTTTCTAAATATTTTTCCCCTTGTAACTCTGCTAAAACAGCACAGTTATGACAATGGTTTATTTGAAAATTTAAGTCATTATATGGTAAAGAAAGGCCACAGTGCCACAAGGGGGTAGCATTGTGGCAGGATCCAAATAGGGGTTGAGCTTTAAATAACTTGTTGAGGGTGTTTGACTGGAATTGGCTTTACTTGATGTTAGGAAGTATTGTCTCATATTTCAACAGCTGAGACAGGAGGTGGGGCGTCTTTAGATAGGGCATGGGGAGACTCATTAAGCACCCCTGCATATTGTAAGGTACATTGTCAGGTGAGGTGTTGATTTTGGTTTCAACTCTACCTATGAAACTTCTGGGAAACAGTCAGATGCTCATGTCTTTGAAGTTACAGGTTAGCCCTATTGTTTTGGGGGTATGTTTTTGAATTCTTAACCAATGAATTTTAAAATGTTAGCTTAGAGTCTAGCATAATGAATTTAGATGCTTTTCAGAAAGTGGTATCTGTTATGTGACACTAGATTGTGTCATATTCAAAAATGTATTATTAATAGGAACAAGTCAGATTCAAAGTGTGAGAGAGGGGGGCTAAACTAACTAAGTTGTGCTCCCATCCCAGTGTAACAAACCACCAGGATGCCATCCAGTGCAGAACTGGGATGGCCACTTGGAGGGGGGACCACAGGGAGGACACCGGGGACAACTGAGGGAAGTAGGCGTCCAAACCCATCAGTATCAGGCCAGTGAGCAGCCAAGGAGTGCAGGTGGGAGCAGGAGAGGACACCTTGGAGGACCCGGGGGGTACTGCATGCCTCTGGATCATGTTGGGGAGGGGAGGCATGGGGGCGCTGCTCCTTCAGAAACGGGTGAAGTAAGGTCCACAGTGTCCAAGTCCAAATCATCGCACGTCAAGCTCTTGACCACAGCCTCTCCAGAAAAGAGAAGACTGCTGGGGAGGTCCCAGAGACTAGGAGGGTCTCTACCTACCAGATGGGCCAATGAAGAGATTTTCCCCTACAGATCAGGGGAGGTGGACCACAGAAGTAACAAGAACAGAGCCAGGGAAAAAACCACAAATTTAAGTACTGGGAGTATCATAGGAATATTCTTCACAAAATTTGGGGCAGGTGGGTAGGGTTTTCTGGACAAAAACGGAGGGAAAATATCCTGGTAGGGTAGTCTTAGAACAGGATGCAAGGAGGAGCAACTGGGTGGGTCTGGGCAGCTTCACTATAGCCTCGGATACCTTTAATAACAACGGGAAGCAAGAGCGGGTTTGAAATCAATGATTTCAATGGAAAATGCAAAATAACAATAGGTATTATAAGAAAAATCAATTGAAAATTTAAGTTTTTGAACTTGGTTTCAAAAGCAAGAACGGGAAAGGCGACTACTGGATGAACCAATACTAGTATAATAAACCAGAAGAGAAGCCAGGTTTGAAACCGGCTGACAGAAGGTAAGCTTGAAGCAGAAACTAACACTAAAATCTTTAGGCTATAGGAACTCAAACTGGGTTCCAAAATAACACAAATATTAAAAATAAAGTGCAGAATGGCTCCAAACTTTAATATTATTGGAAAATAGACAAGCAGGGGGCTAGAAGTCCCCTTGCTTGCATAAAAGGGATGGGCTGCAAATAAGTTGGGTCACATGACAGTGTAACCAAATCTAATTGGCTGGAGGCAAAACTTTGCTAGGCAGGGGCAGGAGAACTGGAGGGTTTCATTCCAATTTCCGCGGTCAGATCTGATTGGCTGGAAGAGGCACTGGTCATTTGGAATTCACTTGTGTTGCTCAGTGCCGATGTGGCGGCCTCTGATTGGCCAGCTCTAATGGTTTTTAGAAGTGGGCAATACCAAGCTAATAAGTAGTCCAAATTAACCAGTGTTTCTTCCCAGGAGGAGCAACCAAAGGCAGAGGTTCCGCAGGGTAGGCCAGCACAAACCTCTCATCTACCGTGTGAACTAAATCATTTAAAGAATTAAGGGGTTTGGCGGGCGTTTTAGAACCTTTCTTGGTATGACGAGGGAAAATTGAGCGATCCAAAGCCAGAGGTGGCAGTGAATTTACACAAAGGAGGTGTAAATTGTTTAATAAGGAATGTAATATGAGAAAAATAAAAAAGACTGATATGAATATATACTGAAGCTTATAAAATAGATTCAGTTGGGAGATGACTCAAAACAAACAAATTTATTAGATCCTGATCTGGTAATGGCCAGCTTTAGTTAAACTTCTAACGCCCTGGGAAATTAGTTCATTTTATATGCTTGGCTTACCTTGTAGGGCTTATATGGTTCATTTGTAACCCGTAGAGAATCGACCTTCAGTCCCGATATGGCACACATTGTCATGCTGAAAGAAATATCGACAGCAGCGGCTAACTTGCAGTTGGATGGGCTGTAATGTTAGCCGAGATATATACTCGAGAGTACCTGTTATATGTTCCCGACAGTGTTGGGATAGAATCCTTCAGTGTTAGCTTTTCAATTTTCCATATCATTTGCTGAATCAACGTTATTTAAAGTATAAGCAAGGAATACCTGGGTGTGATAATCAGTTGTGAACTTTCCAAAATTACAACTCCCAACAAAGTTTGAGACGCCTTTGGATATTTTTATTGTTGCTTGGATGTTTTCTAATGCGATTCCGGATATGAAATGCGGATTCAAACTAAACTCAAACCGCCCTAAAACATGAGAATTTACATTTGTTTCTGTACCTCCTGTGGTATGGCTTGAAAGAGAAGATCTAAGAGAAATCGGGAGAGATTGGCTAGGTGATAAATTCGCCCTAAACCCCAACTCAGTCTTAAATCATGAAGAAATAATAAATAAAATGGATATCTAATCATTAATTGTTTTACATTGCGGAAAGCATTAAGCAACAGAATAAACTTAAACACATTAAAATCAAAATATCATTACCGATACGTCATGAGCTTGAAGTTTCCATCAGGGGGGATGAAAGTCAGCACGTTGTCCAGCTGGAAATTTTGATGTCTGCAAATTGGATTAATTGATCTTAAAAAAGATTACTTGACACAGGGATGGAAGCTATAATCTTCTAGGGATCTGCTTGAATTAAAAGTGATAAGGAGCTCCGGCATCCCTATAGAAAAATTGAGGTTTACTTTCCAAAATACACCGATATATAACTGACTAGGCAATAACATATTTACGCAGTTTAGAAATGCAATTAGACTAACATACCTGTCAATCGACAGTTTGATAAGATGCTTCCGTTGACTTCACACGAAACCAGTGATCCGTCCCTTAAGATATAAAATACCAATAATAATAGAAAGCGTACCTTTCGATTATGGCGTCAACTTCTTCGATTATGTCAAAATATATTTCATTATTGGTATACTTTATACCCGATTTACGCCAAGGCACGTTAGATAGGCTTCCTGTCAGCATCCCAGCATGCACACTAAAAAGAGTAAGCTTTTAAGCCTAGCCATTGGATACCGAGAGATACCAGTAACTTGTGAAATCACAGTGTTCATAATTGTTGGTGGTGCAACAACATCCTTCAAGGTATTTGGATCAGTCATGAGAGGGAACCCATAATCAATCATTTCTTCTAATAGCTTTAGGTAAGTTTAGTTTTAATCAAGTTGATAATCTACTTGGTATATAGTCACAACATTTTTCTTTAACAGTAAATTCCGAGACTTCTTTTAAGTAAACAGTCAATACATCTACTATACGATGAAGAAACTCGACAAGCACTAGAGGACTAACTATAATTCTTAGCTGCTGTTAAATATTGGAACTACCATCGTTGGATACTATTCCAAGAAAAACAAGCCCTCCCTTGAAAATGTGTGCAAGTAGGTATTGGTTGGTTGAAACGATCGGAAGGGCCTCTTCTGGGTGTCCAGCCGTGATATATTTTTTGAAGAAGCCTTCGACAACATTTGGGTGAACAACCCCACGCCAATGTTTTTCGATAATCACATGTCTAATTTATAAACAGTAAAATGAGCATATTTAACAATATAATAATTAACAAACCCAGTGTTACTGCTAGCTATAAACAAACTTTCCAGCATAATATTAAGAAGCCAATATTTTAATTAATCGGGGTATAAGATGGGCTGGTGTGACGAGATAGTGGTTTATTTTGGGTCAGCCCCAAGGATATATTAAAAATCTGATGTAACTTTGGCTTTGTTTTCTGACGTAATTTTGTACCAAACAAACTCTCCCAATACCAGAAATTGAACTACCAATTGCACCAAATATATTCCATCACTTGTTATAATGCTCATGTACATTCAGCCAATAGCTAATAATGCCAACTGTCAGAATCCAAACTGTTTGTATATTGGCTGTATGTATGTCTGCAATTTGTCGAAATACTGTAGATTTTGAGCCAGTAGGGCAAATTGCGAAGTTGTTGAATCCTACACCCAACTTTCAAATCAAAAACGGGAGAAACTCAGCAGAGTTAAAGATATAACATTTAATATAACCAACCTTTTAATCTAACATTTTTCAATTTATTTAAACTTAAAATTAAAAAACCCAAGTGCAAATAATTCAACTAGTGTCACACAAACTCATCAAACAAATGTGGGATATATGCATCAGAAATGAGGATTGTAGTTGTCAGGGATCCAAGCTTGAGTGGCCAGCCCTTCATTTTCCAGGATCATGTGGGCCGGGTTTTTTGCAGGCAGAGCCCACTACAAGATAGGAGCTAACTTAAAAAGGTATGAGAAATACTTCCCTACCCAGGACCATGGGCCAGCAGCTGAGATTATGGTGTCAATCACCCCAGAGAGGGTGATATACATGATCCCAAATAGTTTGTTGGAGTGGTCCATGGGAAGTTTGGGTGGGGACATGGGCATGGGTTTATGAGTGATTGGTGGCTCAATGTCCAATTGATAGGTGTGTAGGTGGTTTTACTTGTATTTGAAAAGGATGGACTCGGTGTAATGCCAAGGGCCTTGTTTATTAAATTTTACTTGCAAATTCAGCTGGGCCAAGGGATCTGCTTTAATTATATTCTCAAGGGTAAATTCCTTGTATTTGGGCTTCAAAGGATATTCTGTGTAGTGGACAGGACCAAAGGGAACACTGTGAGGACAATAAACTGCAGGCAGAGGGACAGGTGGTCCTGAAGATCTGAAGCTGATTTGATAAATGGCAAGAATGAAATATGGTAACACATGGGAAAATCAATGCCTCATAGCCCTTTTATTTAAAAATGGTAATACAGTATCAATTTGGGGTCTATGGGCCTATATAGCACCCCACTGCTAAAATTCACATTTCCCATAAATGGATCCTCAACAAGTCAGGAAATCTTTGGTCGAGAGGCCAGGACGCCCGGGTTTGAGAGTGGCAAAATGGCACCACTACTGGGGGGCTGCTCATTTTGTGGAGAACTCATGGAGTGTCACTTCAGTCTTCTGTTCTTGAGCTTGGGTCATGGTAGCAGGACTTAAGCCTGTGTTTTCCTTGGGTAGCTGAACCTAATTGATTACCTGTGAGGACTTCAAGTTCATGAAGTTCACAGAGGGACTTCCCTTGCCTCCATTAGGCAAGTTCAGATGTCTCTCCTTGGGCGCCACCACTCTCAAGTCCATGTCAGTATTATTGCTTTGAGACTTAACCTGCACCTCAGCTTGCGGGGGCTCAATCCCAGAAAAAGGTGGGTGGGTGGCCTTTTGGTCCTCAAAGCTGGTGGCCCGCAGGCATTCAGGGTTGGGGTTCAAATTTTTGCAACTGAGTTTACTTCCTCACAAGCTAATGTATCTTACAATACACAGGGGGCGCTTGGTGAGTCACCCCAGGATGTATCTAACAGCATGAATCAATCTGATGGCTTTGTCAAATTGTGGGCTCTATCTCCTAATTAGGGGTATTGCCAATTTGACTCATTTATCCCCCACAGGTATTCCACAGTCCCATCCCATATATGGAACCCACCACTATGCCACCCTTTGCTGGCCCTGTGCCTTTTCCCATATGGTATATTAATCAGGATAACAACTAATAAATGACATCTTATTATTATTATTTCTGTCTTTTATATTGGACTGCTGTCTTTCCCAAACCAAATACTGAACTCACATTGGTTCATTTGCAACAGTGGTAGCATAGTATCAAAACCGCAGGCTTGACCCACCAGCAAGGTTCCAACCAAGCGGGCTTGTGACCCACAATCCAATTATCCAGTCACCCAAAACCAGACCAGTAAGTCAACTCAAATTAACAAATCCATCAACATGAACAGATGATGATCCTTCACAGTGGATACCTTGATTTGGCGCTTGACTCATTATCAGGATCAAGCCACCCCCTTTACTATCCAACCATGTGATCAACACAATCATGTTCCTGTTATCCTTGATTCACAATGACTATATAATCATTATCTCTCAATAAAGATCATTATCTATCTTCTAAATATTTTTCGCCATGTAACTCTGCTAAAACAGCACAGTTACGACATTGGTAGCACAGGTAGGTTCTCTATCCTACCTTATCTTGAAAAATTCTGCCTGTTGCCCGCAAACGCCGCGGACAACAAATCCTTGACAGAATCATGTCTGGCCTCCCGCCTGACTGGACTCTGTATACTCCTGGTACCAAGATACCTGATGGTTTTGTCCTCTACCAAAACACAGTGATCCTGCTACCTGCCTTCAACGCCCTGTCCACCCAAGGGTTCTTTCAGGCACCTGCCTCAATGCCGCAATCCGCTGATAAAACCACCATGCCCGCCTATGTTGCACAAAGACTTTGCAGCGCCACCTTAGAGCCCTTTGCCAGGGCCAACAACAACAGTGCTGCTGCATGGATCCAGTCCACTCAAAGCAAGCTGGCTCAGATGGAATGCTCACAGCAATTCTGGATTGCAAAGATTTCCATTTGCCTGACCCATGACGCTGGCACCTGGTGTGACAAGTGGCACAAAGAGCACACTGACAAGAACTGGGACACCTTCAAACAGGACTTCTTGGTGAGATTTGTGCTTAAGGATACAGCGCTCATGATCATACGTCAAGTAAAGAACCTGACCCAGACAGGCACTGTTAAAGAACTCACCCACACCTACAAGGAACTCTGTCTCCATGCCCCATCCAACATGGCCTTTGACACCCCAGCAACACACATCATGTACTATGAGGCCCTCAAATTGCACGTGATGAGACATGTGAACCTGGACCAAGTAACCAACCTGCAAAGCCTGTACTGTGAAGAAGAAAAAGCGGAACAAACATCCAACACTCTACACAAGGCGCAGACTGGGAAACAAGAAAGGCCCAAGGACTCCCATCCAAGCAAGCGCTCCTCTCAACCACCTCCTGGAGGCAACGGCAACAACAACAACCACAAACCCACTTTTTTGAATGGGAATGGGAATGGAAATAACGGCCAGTCAAATTGTACCCATTTCCATGTCACCACCACCCAAGGCAACCAAGATGAGGGAAAAGCCCGGGAAGAGCACTAAGCAAGCCAAGCTCTCCCCACGCAACTCCTGACTTGCCCAACAATGAATACCAACCCAAAGACAAAGACCAATGTCCAATGATCCAAGTACCCTCGGGTGACCTGGTACTATACACCATTGCTAGACATCCCAATAAATTGATGTCTTACCCTTTCTGATTTTGCAGTTACACAGGCTCAGCACTCCTGGACTCAGGCGCAGATCAAACTTTAGTCAACAGCAGCTTTGTGGATAAAATCCAAGCTGGCCACTAATCCTTTGCGGATTAAAAACGTGGTCTTGGCTGATGAACACCACATTGCTGTGACAAAGGAAACTGCCCCCTTCTCTGTCATGCTTGAGAACCTCCACTCCACCATCCAAAGTCCTGTCATTGACTTCCCTAAGTTTGACATTGTACTGGGACTAGACTGTTTACGGAAAAACAATCCCCATGTGGACTGGGCAACCTCAGTGTTGACCATCAAGCGTGAAGGTGTCAACCACCAGATCTACCTGGACTCTGTGGGCCAACTCTTACATTACCACGTCTTTTTACGCATCACAGAGACTTTGGACAAGAAGGAAAACCTGAAAGCAATTGACTGGGATTCCTGTCAGTATAAATTCATACACTTTAAGGACCACCAGGACATCTCCATGCCTCAAGATTGCGACATTGTGGCCCGTCACCCAGAAATCTTTAAGGAAGCGTTACCTGTGCTACCCCCTGAGAAACACATCCAACACTCCTTCCAACTCAAGGGGGCTGTACCAAGGCACGTCCCATAGATCAACTGACCCCAAACAAGGACAACGCCCTGTGCGCCTATCTCAAGGAGGCACTAGAAAAAGGACTTATCCATCCCTCACAGTCTCCCTTTGGGGCCGCCATATTCTTTGTGGCTAAAAAGGACGGTACCTTACGCCTGGTCACAGACTACCGTCCCTTGAACAAAGTCATCATTAAGAATTGCTACCCATTACCACTGATTGACAATCTCTTTGACACCTTGGGAGGAGCCACCGTCTTCTCCAAGATTGATCTAACTGCAGGCTATAATCAGATTTGAATCAAGGAGGAAGACATCCCCAAGACAGCCTTCCGCACCAAGTACAGTTCCTACAAATGTGTGGTACTCAACTTTGGCATGACCAATGCCCCGTCCACCTTTGTAACCTTCATGAACAAAGTGTTTGCGCCACACATAGGCAAACATGTCCTAGTGTACCTGGACAATATTATTGTCTACAGCCCCTTGGTTGAACAGCACCACAAAGACCTGGAGGAAGTCTTTGCGACCTTGGCACGGCACAAACTGTTGGCCAAGCCCTCCAAATGCCAGTTCTTCTGGGAGCAACTACCCTTCTTGGGACACATAGTCTCAAAAGACGGCATCAAACCCAACAATCAAAAGATACAAGCCATCTGCAAGATGCCACCTCCCAAGGACAAATCAGAACTCTGCACCTTCTTGGGAATGGTGGCCTATGTACAACGCTTCATACCCAACTGTGGCGTCTTGACCGCCCCCTTGTCTGCCATAACAGGCGGCAAGGCTAAGTTTGTTTGGACCCCCCAATGTGACCTCTATTTTAGACGTCTCAAAGAAAAGCTCACAACAGTGCCCATCTTATAATATCCCAAACGAGACAGAGAGTACCAGATGGAAACTGACGCCTCAGATGCATCTATTGAGGGATTACTACAAATTAAGAATAGTGATGGTGACTTCCTGCCTGTAGACTACAAGTTGCGCAAACTGACGGATGATGAGTGTTGATACCCAGTCCACAACAAAGAACTGCTGGCCATCGTACACTGCCTAGTCAAATGGTGCTGTTACCTGGCTGGCAGGAAGAATTCACAGCACTAACTGATCATAAGTTGCTCATCTACTTCAAGACACAAGCAAACCTGTCATGCCGCCAAGCGCAATGGATGGAAATCTTAGAAAGGTTTAACATGCTCATCCAATATAAGCCTGGGGCTGAGCTCGCCATGGCAGATGCCCTGTCCCATCTGTATGTCCGCGCTTCTAGGGAGAGAATGGGCTTGACCCAGACTGGCTCTCCTAGTGCTACATACAAATGACAAAGGGTTCCCTGCAGGAACAACCAATATCACCAAAGAAACAGTCATCAAGAATGAGCACCTCTTTGCTGACGTATATAGGACTCTTCACAGAAAAATGTTGGATGTCACAACCTTTCCCTAGATCCCCACACATCAACAAGTCAATACCATTCTTTGCTATCACAGAAATCTTGGACATACTAAGAGCCAAAATCTATACAAATTCCTAAAGCCTAAAGCCTGGTGGCCAACCTTATACCGTAATGTCCAGGAAGTGCTAGAACAGTGTGAGGTCTGCAAAAAGTTTGCCAAAAGCAAAACTCTGCATATTCTGTACTCCCCATTCAAACCCAATTACTGTTCAAAGTATGGGCTCTTGACATTGTGGGCCCCATGCCAGGAAAGTACAACAACAAAAAATACATCATCACAGCAATTGATTTCACAACAAGGTGGTCTGTAGCCCAAACAGTGAAGGCACACACTAGTAACAACGTCCAATGATTCATTGGCAAGGAAATAATCAGCAGGTTTGGAAAGACAGAACTCCTGATAACCAATGGAGGCAAAGAATTGACCTCCAAAGACACCAATGTGTACCTCACCAAAAATGGGGTGAAACACACCGTCACAACACTGTACCATCCACAGGCCAATGGACGCATAGAGCGGCTTAATGTTACCCTTGTGCAAGCCCTAGCCAAACTCACTGCCAGGAGACCTGAAGACTGGTATAAGCAGCTACCAACTGCATTAATTGTGTGCCAAACCCAAGTGAACATATCCACCAGAAAAAGCCTGTTTGAACTGGTATATGGCACACAGCCAAATATCATTCAAGCATTGACAGGACCCAAACAGGAAATTCCAAGTCAAGTCCCCCTTGCTCAGATCCTCAAGTAGTAGAGGCAAACAGCAAACAAGCAGCCAAAGAAAAGGAACACTTACAAAAGACTTTTGTTCCCATCCACAATAGACATGAAGTCAGGGACAAAGTCTGGGTCATGAATGTTGACAAAAGCAAACTACAACCCGAGAAAGTAGGTCCAGCAATCATTCAAAAGGTAAACGACAATAACACTTACCTTGTGCAAGGGCTTGGGAAACGCAAACAAGACAAGACCTTACACCACAACCGCCTACAACCCTGCAAAGCAAGACAAAAACAACAAGAAACCGCCCTGCCTGCCACCAAACAACAACTGATTCAATATGGCGCCCAGGCTCCTCAGTACCCTCCTGACAACCTTCCACCAGAGGAGGCTGACCTTCAGCCGGGGGGGGGGGTGTTGAAACCGCAGGCTTGACCTGCCAGCAAGGTTCCAACCAAGCGGGTTTGTGACTTGCAATCCAATTATCCGGTCACCCAAAGCCAGACTAGGAAGTCAACACAAATTACCAAATCCAAAACATGAACAGATGATGATCCTTCACAGTGGATACCTTAATTTGGCGCTTGACTCATTATCAGGATCAAGCCACCCCCTTCTTCCATCCAGCTATGTGATCACCAATCTTGTTCCTACTATCCTTGATTCACATGAACTATATAATCATTATCTCTCAATAAAGATTATTATCTATCTTCTAAATATTTTTCCCCGTGTAACTCTGCTAAAACAGCACAGTTACAACAATAGGTAGGTTTACAACCTACCTAAAAGAAAAATCTCCCCAAGAAAGGACAGAGTACTGGCTGTATGGTGCGCCCCATCAAGAAACTTTCCTGCCAATTCCCAAGTGGGAAATCCCCAACAGGTAAGTCATCCATCATGATCAACTGGTACTCACAAGTGTGTACAATTGACTCCACCTTGGGCAGCGCAACACTAGTGTCACCCCGCCCCAGTCAGACCTGTCACAGTGCATGCTCAACCTCCAGTTGGAAACCTTTGCAGGTGGTGTGAAAGGGGCTGACATTGTCAGTTGGATCCACTCAGCTGAAACCCGCCTCTGTTTATGTCAGGTACCTGAGCCTATGTGGGTTGCCACTGCTTCAGGCCATCTTACGGGACCTGCTGCAGTTTGATTCATCAACTGGGCCAGCCAAGAGATAGATGTCACTTGGGCGTTGTTCCAGGACGCTGCAAGGTCCCGCTACAGTGTAATATTTTCACCCACTGTGGTGAAACTCCCCTCCTGGCCATTAAACATACTGGATCTGTTTCGGAGTACCTTGCTGCCGCCCCTGAAGCTGTGACTGACGGAAATGCTATGCTTCTGACCTTGATACTCAATGGGCTCAAGCTGTTATTGTAGAAAATCAAATGGAAGGGATAGTACGCCCTCGTAAAGCCAGAAACCAGCAAAGAACCACAGCCAAACCCTTGAAAGAAATGGACAACTTAAATGCTGTCATAGACAAAAAATGGGTCAAAGCTGGGGTTGCCCAAATAGCCCTGGAAAATCTGGACCTGCCCTACTTTTCCCCAAATAATTATGACAAGAAAATTACGTGTTATACTTTATTTGGAGATGGTAGCACTCACCCCGCTGGTTGCCAAAATTTTGTGAATTATGACGGCATTAACTCAAATTCCAATGAAGGACCTTCAACTGCAGAAAATATTCTTGCCAGCCAATCAGATGCCACAGAACCCCCTCCCTTCCCATCCTGAACTCCCTTAAAACTTTCCCCATTCCCCTCGAGAAACTTGTTTCTAGATAGCTTATTTACCCTGAAATAAAAGAAAGTTTCCCAAAAATGATGGCGTATCTGGGGCTGTTTGCCCCTGTCCTCAAAAGACTAGCCTTTGTGGCGGTCAAGGTTGCCGTTGACTCCATGACCACAACCTGGCCCGCCCTTTATATGCCTATGCCTTCCAATTATTTTTCAAATTTTCCCTTGCAAATAATTTGCTTGTTGACAATTTTGACCTCAATCTTCTGTTACACCTCTATTGGATCCAAGATGTTGATCCTGTCCTCCCAATTTGGCCTTCTGCTTGTCAAGCAACTCATGATCTGTTTATTATATCCTCATTGTATTTCCTTGAATCACGCTGCATACCATTTCACTCCAACACAAGCCCCATATCTGTAAGTGGGTCCCTGTAGGTTGCTGTACCTCCATTAATGACTTTTACAAGGCCATTATGGAGGCCAACAACCAAGCTTCAATGGACTTCTGCCGTACTAGTGACGCTCCACCTCAACCTTGTGCAACACCTGGAAGTGGCCACAACAAAGTAGGCCGCTGCTAGCAGGAGAATGGGATTAAACGTCCCTGCAAGGGGGAACTCCAGCTAGCACAAATTGAGGACCTGGGAAAAGCCTGGGGGTTGTAGTTACAAGAGGTTCCACAACCCCACTTGACCCTTTCTCTCAATCCCTGCTTGCAAAGAATCCCTGCAACTACAGTGTACACAAAGTCAAAATCCTTGACGTCTTCCAGATCCATAGTGACAACCCCATACTTAAAGTGAACCACTCTTCAAATAAAGTAATCCGCTTAGCATATCCCTTCTGTTTTTGTGGGAATACCCACAAACTATTGGTGGATACCAGGGCTGACCACACTATGGTGGACCAGGCGTTTGCTGACTCCCAACAACTGGACCAAGTGCCTAGCAGGTTCAAGGCAGTACAAGTAGCAGACTCCTGTAGAGTGGCAATTACCCATGAGACAGTACCCTTCTCTGTAAGAATGGGAAAGTCCAGGTAAAGCTCTCTGGGACAATCATGGCAGGAATCAGCCACAATGTTATTGCTGGCCTTAACAGGCTTTGACACAACTGCCCATACATCAAATGGGATACATCTGTCATCACCCTTAACAGGAATGGGGTGGGTTTCCAGATTTACCCTGTCAAAATGAGCAAGTTATTGCATGATACCATGTTTGTCAGACTCACAGAAATGGATATGTACAACTTCAATGGGGGAAGCTCAACTTTAATCAATGCTCTGTCAAAGTCATCTGTGCCAAACTACCTGCAGCCCCTTCCTTGACCGCTCCATCTCCACCAGCACTTTCTGCACTCCTCGAGGAATACAAGGACGTCTTCAGTGAAACACTGGACTAACTTCCTCCCCCAAGAAATACAGAACACTATTCAGTTTCAAGGGTTGCTGACTAAGGCACACCCCCTCTATCAATTGGCTCCCAAGGAAGACAAGACTCTCTGCCAACACCTTGTGGGTGTTCTTGATAAGGGCTTTATCCGCCCTTCCCTCTTGCCATATGAGGCTGCTTTCTTTTTAATAGCTAAGAAAGACAGGTCCCTCCAATTGGTAACCAACTACCACACTCTAAACAAGGTGATGGTCAAGAAAAAATACCCACTGCTGCTAATTGACAACCTGTTTGACAAACTCACAGGTGCTAAGGTCTTTAGTAAGATTGACCTCAGCGTGGGGTACAACCAGGCCTGCATTGCGCTAGGGGATGAGCCAAAAACTGCCTTCCACAAACATTACAGGTTGTTTGAGTGCTGTGTCATGAACTTTGGAATGATCAACACTCCCTCTACCTTTGCCATGTTGATGAACAAAGCCTTTGAAGATCTAATTAAATTTTTTTTGTTGTGTACCTTAAAAAGTTATTGCCTTCAGTCAAGATCAAACCACACATCTCCAATATCTTTGTGCTGTCCTTGATACCCTTTAGAAAAACCAGTTAAAGGATAAGCCTTCCAAATGTGAATTCCTTAGGTTGGAGCTTCTGTTACTTGGGCATACCATCTATTCCCAAGGGATAAAGCCCAACCCTGTCAAGATTAAGGCAAGCACAAGCATGCTGCCCCTACCAATGTGGGTCAGGTGTGCACGTTCTTGGGCATGGTTGCCTATCTAAGGAAGTTCATTCTCAATTGTGGAGAACTGATTGCACCTCTCACCATTCTGTTAAATACCAAACATTGCTTTCACTGGACATCTTTCAGAGACTAAGCCTTTGAGATGTTGAAGCAGACTTAAAACTGTACATGTATTGCAATTTCCCAATTGGAATAGCCAGTATAAACTTGAGACTGACGCCTCTGACAGGGCCATAGGGGGTGTGCTGAGGGCAGAGAATGACAAGGGCATCTTTCTTTCTATGGCCTACAAATCCAGGAAGCTTACTAATTCAGAGCAACACTACTCCATACATGATAAAGAGTTACCAGCATTTGTGCACTGTTTTGAGAAATGATACTGTTACCTAGAGAGAGCCACTTTCCCACCCCGTGTCCTAACAGACCACAAGTCTCTTCAGTACTTCAACACTCAGTTGCACTTGACTCAACATCAAGCGGGGTGGGTCAAGCGCCTGTCCCTGTATCAACTGCCCATTGAGTAAAAACCTGGGAAAGAACTTGTCACAGCCAACTCTCTCTCCAGACTGTATGTAGCATCCATCACAGGAGATGACGCCTGGACCCCAACTGGCCCATGATTTATCTACGTCCTGAAGCCACTTTCTATGAGGGCCTCAATTCTGCAACTATTTCCAAGTTGAAGGACAAAACAATTCAGTTCACTATTGATGCTGGTAATGTCTGCTGTTGGGCAAAGACAGGTGAAAAGCTGCCTTATATTCCCATCACACAGCAAGGGGACACCATACTACACTACCACCATACCTTAGGCCATATCAGAGGATGTAATCTCTTCAAGATCATAAAGCGTAAGGTTTGGTGAACCTGTATGTGCCAAGACATCTTGGACCTCCTCAAGACATGTGTGTTATACAAAAAAACACATCTAAAGCTGCCTCCCCAAGTCATTTCTACCCATCAAAGCCATGGAACCCTTTGAGCAGTGGGCCCCTGACATTGTGATACTCCTCCCCAAAGACAGGCTAGGCAAAAAATACATTATTACAGCCATCAATTAATTCATCTTTTGACCAGTAGCGTGGGCAAACACCAATCATACTGTCACTACCATCACTTGCTTCATTGGCAAGGAAATTATGGCCTGCTTTGGGCAACACAAACACCTCATTACAGATGGTGGCCTCAAGCTTGTTGAGCATGTCATGAAGGTGTACTGCGCCAAGAATGCCCTTTGACAAATAGTCACAACTCCATACCATCCCCAAGCCAATGGGCGCGTAGAGTGATTATATGGTTCACTGGTCCAACTGATTGTCAAACTCTCACAGGAGCATCCTAATACTATGTGGACTGAACACCTGCCCACTGCCCTACTCATCTTGCAAGCAAGGGTCAACAGGGGCACTGGGTTTAGCCCCAGCACCCTAGCCTTTGGGACACCCAATAGCTTGGTAAGAATAGAACAAGGTAAATTACAATCCAAAGTTCCTGGGAAGCCTCCCCTTGTAACTACCCCCTCTCTGAGTCAGTAGCGCACCAAAGCCTGCAACATAGAACACAAGAGGATAAAGGGGGATTAAGCACCTCAAGGCAAGGTATGACATGGGTGATCCTGTCTATGCCCTCAAACCCAACTCTTCCAAATTGGAACCTAACCACTGTCATGCCCTGCCCCAAAGGGCAGGATCTTTGAAACTTATTGTATTTTATCTATTTTTGATTGATTTAATCTTTCTTTATTTTTAATATTGAAAATTTTAATTAATAGTTAATATTTACGTATTTTAAAGTAATTTACCTTGTTTCATGTCAATTCACATTTTAATTGATGTTGTTGTTGACGTCTTTTGCTTTTCAGCTATTCAATTATCTTTATATTCTCTACTTTAAAGTTGGAGAAATTTTACTTTTCACTCACCTTTTCAAAACTCCTGTTTACGTTGTTGCCACTTTCCCCAGCTTCATTCTTGCAGATCAAACTTTGAACTGGTCTTCTGTTTCCCTTTTTTGTACCTGGTTGTTCTCCAACTTCTCCAGTTGCTCCTCTTCTTGGCTGCTTCCTCCTGGCTATCAGTCTTCAATAGAAAAGTATTTTCTCTATAAATAAAGAGCTTTTGAAGAGTAGGCTTTAAGCTGAAATTCTAGGTGATTTCTTCCCTTCAATCTTTTATCTAATTTAAACTTGTGATATTAATTTTTAGAAATTTATATATTTTTTATTAGTTTCATGTTAAAGTTTAGTTTTTTTCTTTCTTTAAACAAATGGAACTTGTAAGACAATAAGCCTTAGGCTTGTTGTATCCATTTTTTCCCTTAAAGAATCTTTCAATAGTTATATGTACCAATTTGCTGATGGAGAATATCCTAATATTGACATTCCCTTAGTTAAAAATTGCTCACTATTAAACACTTTATTTTGTCTTCTTTGCTTAGGGTTCTTAAACTCAATCACTACTTTTTTAACTCAGTATAGGTTTTTAGCAGGGTTCTGTAAGATTATTTTGCAGACAGTCCTCACCTTTTTATACCTTTTAAATCTGAATCATAATGCCTTACACACGCTAGTTTATAACCTTTCACCAATACAGGCAAGACCTTACAACCACCTTGGACTCTTCAACATAGCTGTTGTCTACAACAATCATACATATCAACTTGAAGACGCCCAATGAAACATCAAGAAGCTCCACCACAATTGCTTGCACCCCTGTTGTACCATCCCCACACAAAGGTTGTTTGTGTGGACCTTCCCAGATCTCCCCCAAGTTCTGATCTGGTGTCTTACAATAAACAGGGGGTAAGGGGGGTGTTGCAAACAAGTTTCCCTCCTTGCATGCTAATGTATCTTACAATACACAGGGGGCGCTTGATGAGTTGCCCCAGGACGTATCTAACAGCATGGATCAATAAGATGTCAAGGCTAAATTTTGGGCACTTTTTCCTAATTAGGATCACTACTAATTTGACCTGCTGATACCCGCACAAGTTATTTCTTGGCTCTGAACCCTATATGAAACATGCCACTATGCCACCCCTGGTGGCCTTGTGGCTTTCCCCATATAGTATATTAATCACAAAACCAAGAAACAACACCTTATCATTATTATTCCTGTCCTTTTCATTGGACTGTTGTCTTCCCCAACTCAAATACTGAACTCTCATTGGTTCAGTTACAGCAAAATCCTGGGCCTGGTTTTCCAGAGAAATATTTTTGTTAATCCTGACAGTAGTGGATGATTTGATTTTTTTGGCATATCCATTCATGGACAGAAAGAAATTATTGACAAGATGAAATTGTGGGACTTCCAAATTCAATGATCAGATTTCAAATCATTAATTAAGTGAATTCAAATTATTTTTGATCTTTAGTTATCTCAAAAAGAAACAGATACCTAGAATGGATTTATACCAATTCTTTTGGAAATCAATCCATTCTCAAAAATCATGTCAAATTATCAGGGTCAACCCACAGCAAAGTTTCACACAAGAGACCCTGTGCCACTCAAACTGACTTTCCCACAACCCAAAGCTAAATGCAGAAGACAACTCAAATTCCCAAACCAAGCAACAAGAACCAGTGAAAATCTTGTTCAGTGGACAGCTCAATTTGGCTCTTGACTCATTATAAGGATCAATCCACCCACTGTCCAATCCAATTAATTGATTATCACAATCATATCCTTAAAATTATTCCATTAAACTATAAAAGTTCTATCTCTCAATAAAGATAGTTATCTAGCTCCTAAATGATTTACCTGTTCAACTTTTCAACACAGCACAGTTACAATAATAACATAATTTTTATTATAGAACAGCTAAAATGTAGATCATAATAGTCATCAAATCAAACCTATTAACAATAAAATTGACTAAAATATACATTTTTCTTATTGATTTCTTTTTTACTAAAATGTTACTATGTCTTCTTCTGCCAACAACCAAATTGACTAGCTTTTTCCTAAATCTGTATCAGGAATATTCCTGACATAAAAAAGAAATCAACAAATATCACCCATATTTGGATCAGAACCAATACTCCAATAGAAATTGATAACAAGGGAGGCAGACCACATAATTATCAATCCCAGAAGCAGTTTTCTTTGATTGGTGAAACATCCACAAAAATTCAAAGCTGGATATAGTAGTTTTAAAGGCTATGACACCAAGAAAAAAAATCATCTGTAAGTGAAATCAACTAAGATGTAAATGAAATCAATTGATCTCAGAACAAAATCAAGGTGAATCTAAACCTATTGATAATCAATATAAATTCATTTTTCAAAGTTTCATTTACATCTGAGTTAATTTTGATCACATATGAGTTTATTTTGTTTACAGATGAGTTTTTTCTTAGCATTATAGCTTTGACTACTACTGTAATAACCACATGGGCTCCACAACCTGCATACCCAACCAGCCTATCACCCACACTTTCACAAGCCAGACCTTGTTTTCCCCAGTTCCAGTCCTGACGCTCCCACTGGGGCCAGAAACTCAGGGTCACTGCCAAATTTAAAAAAACCCAAATGTGGCCCCAAAATGCAACATTTTTCATAAAAATATGTAATTTGATGTTGACTCCCAAAAAGTCAACTTGCATTTACCAGTACCCATCCTTCAGAACCAGCCTTTTCAGACTTTCCCAACAAGAAAAAAACAGAAGTCTAAAAGCCATAGATAAAGTTTTGAATTCATTCCAAAGGCCCTATCCATTCACAAGAGCCCTTATTAATCACCTGTTCAAACAATAATGCAGCAATCAATTAAGAATCAACAAAGAAAAGTAATTCACGTCTAAACCAAACTATTGGGTATCCTAACCCTTTGTTTAATCCTGTCTTTCATCATCTCAAGATAAGTTTATTATAAGCTTAAATCCTTCAGTGATAACCTATGCTATCATTAAGTGAATATTTTCAACTGTTTATCATCAAATTTTTTACAAGACAAGTAAACCTACAGCCTTATATTCCCCTTCCCAAGTACAGTAGTTTTAAAAGCTATATCAACAACCAAAAATACCTCAGATTTAAACAAAAATGGTTTCAGAATTAAACAAAATCCAAGTTGCGCAAGATTAAGGATTCAATTAATTTAAATATTTTTGGTTAATAAATGAACTGTCAAACAGAAAAAAAAATTCCACTAGCCTATTATACAAAATTATATCAAACATCAAGTGGTGTAGTTCAAACCACAAACAAAATGAAGTGAGATGAATGGATGCCATCCCAAAGTATATTATAATCCAATCAGGATTCATATGATGCACCAACAGAAGGACTAAAGTGAAACAAAACTTGAGCAATCTTGAAGCAAGATTCTGCAAGTACAAAATGAAATGAAGTCACACAAGATGTGTAGTATGAGTAGCCTAAAATAGAAATAAACAGTTTAACAACCAATCAACAGCTACCCAATTTAAGAACAGAGGCATTTTATTCATTTTCATGGCTCCAGATTTGTATGGAATGGTTTTGAGAACCTTCCAAATATGGACTTGAGATTACAATAAAAATAAATCATTAAATTTTAAAATTTTTACTTTTAGTGATTTTATCCTAGGTTTTATTTTTAGATGGTTTTCAACAGCAATAAAATTTTCAATGGCACCAGTAGCCAAGCCAGCAGCAGCCAATCCAGCTTCAATGGAGGCAAGGCTCAGAACGTGGAGGCACCTGTTTACACCTAAGCCTTTGAGGCAGGTAACAAGGAAGCTGAACTGTACCTGACCCCTGGCTCATATGGCTTTGACTTGTCAATAGTCACTTTGCGTCTAGCTCTGCCCCCGCTCCCATACCCATCCCCACACAAGCTGCCTGTCACCCAACCAATCAGGATGACAACCTTGATTTGGAACAACTTCCTGCCAACACCCAACTTGCTCCCCCTACAGCTAATCAGGCTTTAGCTCCTATGGCCCAAACACAGAATAATTATTGCCCAAATTCTCTAAGAAATTGTGGCACTGAACCTACATGGCCTGACCTGGGACCAGATTGCAACCCAATTGCAATTTACCTGAGCCACTGTAATGCGGGAGCTCAACAACCTAATGAACAAGGGGAATCTGATCAGGAAAGCCAAGAAGCCCAAGAAGGCCCCCAAGTCACAAATCACTGAGGTGTACCCAATTATGCTTGACCTCCTGCAGTGGGACCCCAAGCTTCCCTTGACCCAGGTCTATAAACAACTTGCACACCATGACATTTGGGCTTCCAAGCACATGGTGCAGCTCTGGATGCATGGAAAGGTGGCTTCAATACGGGTTGTTATCAATTTTTCTGGCAAACAATGGGATGGCGCTGAGGATTTGCCGTATGATCAGGCCATCAAATCAACCCCAGTCAAATGATTAACAAGTCTATCAGATGACGTCATTTTTGTCTTGTATTATAAGCTATCAATAGCTTTCAACAATTTTGGCACACAAGGAAGAGCCGCCACCCAAAAAGGGAGGAAGAAGGTCAATAAGGGGACGTTCATTGGTGCATTTATGGCTGTTTCAGCCAAGGGTTTTGTCTGCTATTGGACAAACCCAGATTTCACCAAAGGCAACAAGTACAGCCACATTCTTGGTGGATTACTTGACTCCTGGGATGGCTCAAATTCCAAGCACCAGGTTTTCTTGAGCCACCAGATAGAGGGTAGCTCTACCGCCCTCAAGGCCATCCAGGGACGCAGGCACCAGGCCTCAGTCTACCCCGCTGGTCACACAGACATCTATCTGGCTGATATTGTGTTCTTTAATATTAGAGATACACTCCAGGAGCGCCACCCTCAGGCTTTCAACAACCTCTATCTTGGGATCCTTGACCACAATTCTCTCTTTGGTCACCAAATGGTGGCTGATTTGTTTGCCCAAATTGTCTTCCATGTGAACATGGACAACCAATCATGTAAGGGTAAGCGCCTCCCACCACATGCCACTCCCACCTATCAGCCCTTCCAGCAAATGACAGACAAGGAATACAACAAGTGTTATATGGCAACCATCACATGCAATCCTCCTACCCCTACCCCCGTCACCACCATCCCCAATCTTCCAGTCCCATCCACCCAATCCCAGATCCCCCAGGCCAGCACTGCCTCTGGGTATTCCTTCCCGCACTATTCTGCCTACTAGGCATCACTCTTCCCTGCCCCAATAAACCCCATGTTGCCAAACATTTTCTATTTATATTATCTCTATTTTGAATTTCAATTGTTCATGTTCTCTTTGTTTATAGTTGGTTTTATTCTTTATGTTCAGCTTATTTCTATAAAATCATATATTTACTATGCCATGTATCTAGATCCAGAACACAGTTATTTTTGGCACCCAAACACTGCCCCTTGTGATAATATTAACAACAATTTGGTAATCAGCTAAATTTGAATTAGAAAATTATAGGTTAATTGTGTTTAGATAAAGTTGTTTTCTGATACAAATTCAAAACCTTAATGATAAACTTTAAGCCAATCAGGAGCCAAGTGATAAAGTGATTGTTGTGACATAAAGGGTCATTCAATAATTCTTTAGTGCAAGTGCGCTAATTGATATGATTGGCTGGTTGTTTTGCCATTGTGCGCCATTGCCGCTGTGGCAAGTTGTTGGTGGACTAGTGCCCAATCAGCTGCTGGGTTAGCACTAATCCACCAACAACTTGCCACAGCGGCAATGGCGCACAATGGCAAAACATCCAGCAAATCATATTAATTAGCGCACATGCACCAAAGAATGATTGAATAACCCTTTATGTCACAGCAATCACTTTATCACTTGGATCCTGATTGGCTTAAAGTTTATCATTAAGGTTTTGAATTTGAATCAGTAACAACTTTATCAAACACAATTAACCTATAATTTTCTAATTCAAATTTAGCTGATCACTAAGTTGTTGTTAATATTTTCACAAGGGGCTGTGCAAAGTGCCAAAAATAATATGGCAATTAAGGAAACAATACCAACACAAAGCAAACAACACATATTGAGATGGGCGTAAAACATATACACAGTAGGTAAAAAGATGAGATAGTGTGCCAATGAGAAAACAAACAGTAATAAACAAAGAGGCAATAGTATCAGAATAATACAAATTTATTGGGGTGAAAGCTATAAAAACATATGAAAAGGTTAGTAAAAATCAATGAGAGAATTGGAGGTACTTCTAAAATACCTTGACTCTGCAATTGCAGAGATCAAAAAAATTGACCGCAAGGTCAAAGCAAAGATGAAGTCTGCTGTTCTCAAAGGCAAGAAAATTGACAAGGTGTTGACCAAGGCGCTTATGGCCAAAATACCTGACACCTCTGAGAAGACCATTGAGTATCTTCTTAACATCCATAAGACAGTTGTGGATGGCTTACAATTCAAGTCCTATGCCCTTTCTGCACCGTCTGTCTGTACCAATGACCCTGAGATTTATGAACATCTTAAACTAACCAAGAGGGCCCGCAAGGATGACACTGAGATGCCTGCACAGCTACTTGCGCCAAGAATGGCCCAGCCGGCCAAGGCTGCAGGAAAGAAGGAGACTGTAGAAGGTAGCCTAATAATTATAATTAATAAAAATTTCCAAATACTTACCTTTTTTTTAGAAAACATTGGCAATAAACTCTGCCAGGTCCAGATTCCTTTTGTCCCCCACCTTTTATGCAAATTATGCCACTCACGTGGCCAAGCAGCTGTATCTGTCTCCCCCTGTCTTGAAGGAGCCTGAAGACAGAATCCATGGTACCTTTCCAATGTCACAGGGAGCATTGGCTGAGCTAACACATGTCAAGGGGCATCTGAGTGGGCAGTTACTGCCTACAAGGATGCCCAACTGGTCTGCCTGGACCCAGTTAACCTCAATGGAGTTTACTGTGTAAACTTCATTGAGCTTGTTTGGGACCTCCTGGTGTTGCTCCCATTCAATAATATACTGGATATGTGTCACAGCCCATACCAGAGTCCGGCTGGACTCCCACAGGGGAGGCAGGCCAGGCCTGAAAGACCATGTACACAATAGGCGCTATACAAACCAGGTAGTTTAGAGCAGTGGCTAGGGGGCGCCAACTCCCAGTATGGGGCACCACTTGGTCAGCCAGCCCCAATACTGTGATATAGACAAACCCCAGCTTGCTAAAATCCTGGGTGGGAGGCGCGTCGGGGAGAGGAGGGGCAGTAGGAATCTCCTTCATTGCTGGTGGCAGATCCAGGTGATGGGGATGGAAATACTCCAGGTCAAGGGCATAGGGTGGTTTGGCAAGGACAACAGGAGTATAGCCGGGAGGATATGGATATGCAAGATTGTATTGAGTAGTGGATTCACAAAGGGATGCAAAGAGAATAATTAAATTTGAGCAAAAATAGACAGTTCCTGCAATAAGATAATAATTTATAGGCAGCAACTTGATTTATTAAGATGTCAACAGTGAGGAGGGCTTCTCCCCCTCACTACTTATACTTACTGAAGATTCTGTGGCCTTTTATTGCCACCAGAGAACTGATGGCATCATTTGGAGTTGGATTTACAATTTTAACTGGAATTTGCATGCTTGGGCAAGAGGGTGAGATCTCATTGGCTGCTATAACATGAACCTTTTGAAATTTGCAGCATGTCAAGTTGCCACAGTTATTTATAGCTCCTGCAATGAATTAATTGTCTGATTGCGCAATCAAACAATTGTGCTCCTGATGTGCCATTTTCCAATAGGTGAGTGGCCCAAATTTGATAGCAGGCTTGAAGCCAGGGGTTTGAGGCTCTTGTGCCTCTCAAATCCCAGGCCATTTGCTAGTCAAAAGGGGGGATATTTTGCCCTGGAAGGTGCTTTGTGTGGGTTTCCACGCTGCATGTTTAATCAACTCTAAGGAGGCCAGCTGACTGTCCAGGGCAATCTTGGCCCTGACATCATCCCCTACCATAGTCAAGCTTGCAGAGCACAACTCTTTACTCCAAGACTTATATTCCTTTAGTAGGATGGCGGCATTCTCCAGGTTGGATTCAGGTTCCCAAGTATTCTCTTCATGTGGATATCCTTTCCATTTGACCAGAAAATGAGGTTTTTGGTATCAGAGTTTGTGTCCCAGGGTAGTTTAACTTGTGTTCTGTGAAGCTTCTCATTTTGATGGGTGGGAGAGCTGTTATCACTATCTGGTGCGGGAGAGAAAGTCCTTTCTTTTTTGATAACAGGGAGCAGTGGAATACGTTGTAAATCTTCCATCCAGGGGGCAGTTATAGTTGGTAGGCTAAGGTACCAATGCATTGTAAGACTTTGTAAGGACCTGTTTGTTGGGGACTCAAGCTAGCGCAAGGGGCAGTGGTCTTGATGTTCTTAGCGCTGAGATACACAAGGTCTTCTACTTCAATTGGGGGGCCAGGGCTTTGTTTCTTGTCAGAAAAATACTTGTATACTTGTA
This sequence comes from Entomophthora muscae, assembly GCA_014839935.2. NCBI lineage: Eukaryota > Fungi > Entomophthoromycota > Entomophthoromycetes > Entomophthorales > Entomophthoraceae > Entomophthora > Entomophthora muscae. The sequence continues at coordinate 148,736 of QTSX02005144.1, forward strand.
CTGCTCTTCTCAGGTTCTTGGCGCATTCTTCTTGGCATGTGTGGATGTTGCTGACCCAGTCTTGTCCTTTGGGGTTGTTGGCTTCCTCTGTGGGGGGCATCTCATGTGGAGTTGAATCTGTAGTTGGCTTTGAAGGGGGACATACCGGTAGAGCTGTGGTCTTGGTTGTTGTACGCAAACTGAGCCATTGGTAGGTGTGTTACCCAGTTGTTCTGTTCCAAGTTACATAGCATTGTAAGTACTGTTCATAGACCTAGTTTACTCTCTTGGTCTGTATGCCGCTCTGGGGGTAATGTGCAGTAGACAACAATATTTTTATTCCCAAGTCCTTTAGGATTTGGGCCCAAAACTTAGAGGTGAATTGTGGGCCTCTGTCCAAGACCACTTCTTGTGGGAGACCATGGTTCATGAATACTTGGTTACAGAATAGAGTGTTGGTTTCCTTTGCGGTTACTTTAGTTGTTGTTGGAATGAAGTGAGACATCTTGGTGAAGTGATCAACAATTACAAGGATGGTGTTGAATCCTTTTGAATTAGGTAGCTCCACAATGTAGTCCATGGAAACTGACTTCCAAGGGCCTTCTGCAATCTGAAGGGGTTGTATTAATCCTTCTGGCTTTCCTTGCTTAGGTTTGGTACGTCTGCATGTCTTTCAACCACTGATGTATCCTTCAATCTCTGGCTTCATCCTGGGCCACATGTAGGTTCTCTGAATCCCTTTGAGAGTCTTTGTATGCCCAGAGTGTCCTGAAATGGGGGAGTTGTGGTATTCCTTCAGTATCTCTAAGTGCATTGGGCCTTCTGGTACATAGGTGCGTCTGTGTAACTGCAGGGTGTTTCCATGTAGGGAGTAGCCGTTTTGGTAGTATCAACTGTTGATATCTTTCTTTAAGTCTTCCATGATGAAGATGCAGTGCTGGTCTACGGTCTGGGCTAGTTGGATTTCTTCTCTTCTACTGGCTAGCCCCAGGAATAGGAGCATTGGCTCAATCATGTTTGGGGACATAAAGGATTTAGTGTTGAATTCTTCAATCTCTTTGGCACTTGGAAAAAGGTCAACTCTCTGGCTTAAGGCATCTGGTACAATATTGATCTTGTCAGGCTTGTAGCTGATTGATAGGTTGTAATCTGCTAGGAATAAGGCCCATCTAGCTTGTTGCTGATTCAGTTGTCATGGTTTGAAGAAGTATGTCATGTTCTTGTTATTGGTCATGATTCTTACTGGGTGGTTGGCGTCACACAAGTATCTTCTCCAATGTTTCAAGGACTGGATGATAGCAAGCATCTCTTTATTGTAGATGTGGTAGTTCAACTCAGGCGGAGTGAACTTCCTTGAGTAGTAAGCTATAGGGTGCAGCTTACTATCATGCCCCTCCTGAAGCAACACCCCCCCCCAATGCAAGGCAGAGACATCTGTTTCCACAATGAAGGGCTTATTGTAAACCAACATTGCTAAGACAGGGGCAGAAACAAAGGCATTCTTTAGCAACTCAAAGGCTGACTTGGCGGTATCATCCCACACAAAAGGGTGTTTCTCAGAGGTGAGGCTGGTCAAGGACAAGAAGATTGAAGAAAATTTTTGGACAAATTCTCTGCAAAAGTTTGCCAGACCCAAGAAGCTCTGTACTTCCTTGCAGTTCTTAGGTTCAGGCTGTTGTGTTTGGCTCCAGGGGACAACATCCTGGAGGACACAGCAGGAAATCTTTATTACAAAAGATTTGAGGTTTGAGCTAGCCTTGGGTTAGCCTTCAGGGCAAAATTAAGGGCACATACCTTAATTTCCTGGAAAACAAGATGTAAAAGTCATTTTGGCAAAAAGGACAGGAAAAAGCTTGAAGGTTATTAAAGCCAACACAAATGTGGATAAAATTTTCTTTATTAGGAGTAATGATTCTACTTTAAATAGTAGACAAGGGATAGTGATCACTCAATAAGAAGACAGAGTGGCTAAGGGGGGCACGTTGGGATGAGGATATACCAGGATCAATCACAGACAGGTACAATAATCCGGAATGGGTGGATATTAAGCCAGACCCATTTGCAGAAGGCAAGGAATCTCCAAACTTGAAGGCAAAACCAGCCAAATCTTTGCAACTATCAATATTCAAAGGCCAGATCAAAATAGCATTAATTGTGCAATTTACAACACAGGCCATAATGACACGGCCTCTATTTTATCAGGCAATATTGAAAAACCTCCTTTTAGTACAATGTACTCCAGGAACTCTACTTCTTCTTAGAAAAACTCACATTTCTGGAGCTTAACAAAGAGTCTGTGTTCCTTGAAGCGTTTTAGGACAGCTTGAAGGTGTTCAACATGTTTCTCAGGTGTATGACTGTAAATGAGGATGTCATCTAAAAAGCTATGCAACACTGGTCCTTGAGTCCTCCCAAGACCACGTCCACCATAGTTTGAAAGGTACTGGGTGCGTTGCACAGCCCAAACGGCATAACCAAGTATTCAAAAAGACCTTGCCTAGTATTGAAGGCAGTTTTTCACTTTTCTCCAGGCCTGATCCGGATCTGGTTAAAGGCATCCCTCAAATCAACCTTTGAGAAAACGTTGGCTCCTGAAAGCTGGTCTGAGAGGTCTTCAGCATTGGGTACAGGGTATCTGTTTTTCACTGTGATACTGTTTAGGTCCTGGCAGTTGATACAAGGACGTAGGTTGTTGCTCTTCTTTTTAACAAACAATAAAGGGGACAAACAAAGAGATTTGGAGATGTGCATATATCCCTTCTTCAACATCTTGTCCAAGTACTCCCTTAGGGTGGCTTGTTCCTTCATGTTACAGCTATAGACAGGTCCATGCTTAGGATGGGTTCCAGGGAGGAGATCAATGGCGTGGTCAAACTGACTGTGTTTTGGCAAGGCAGTGGCTTCTTCTTCTGAGAAAACTGACTCCCAAGATTTCAAACATTTTGGGATCTTGGCTTTGCAGGATTCCATGGTGATGTTGTTTAGCTCAGGGGTCTGCTGAGAGTTCAGGCAGGGGACCTCTAAGGTTTGGCTCTCATGAGTGACAGTCACTTGATGGTTCTTATAGTCCAAGTTCAGCTGGTGGTCAACTCACCATTCAAAACCTATCACTACAGGTTTGGGAAGCTTCTCCATGACGTGGAATCTGGTGGGCAGTAATCTCTTGTTTAACTTCAGGGAGACAAAATCTTCACATTTGTGGGACAGGTCTGTTGTCTTGTTACCCAAGGTTACCAGTTGGGAACTTCCCTGGATTGGTACACCAAGTTTCTCAGCTAGGCTACGTTCCATGTAGTTGAGGGTTACCCCACTGTCTAGGAGAGCTACAGTGTTCACCTCATGGTCATTATAACATAAGGTAGTGTCAATGATAGGATAAGATTGTGAAGCGTTATTTATTGCTGAGATGGTTGCTCCTTGGGTTCCATTGGAGCGGCTAGTGCAGTCCTTGGATAAATGGCCACTCTGGTGACAATAGAAGCATAGTCCACTTCTGACGTGGTGTTGGTACTCTTCAGGGGTCATGTTCAAGCGGGGCCTACTTGTACCAGGGGTTTGATTGTTCCAGGGTTGGCCAGTGTGGTATACTTGTGGTTGGCTGAAGTCCATGCCTCTGGCAATAGCCAGGAGCTTGTCTTTGGGAAGGTCACATTGGTGGTGTCTCATTAGGCTGGCATGGTGTGGGTTCAGACCGTTTCTGAAATGCAAGCCTGATATGTCGTCAGGAATCTTGGCTGCCTCATCCAGGCGTATGAATTGTTTTATGTAGATCTCCAGGTTGTCCCTTCCTTGGGTCAGGCGGATGAGCCCCATGTAGACTTGGATCTTGGCCCCAGCCGGGGTAGTTGCAGAGTTCATTCTCTCCAGGAATTGGTTGTAGGAGAGTATGAGGTCTGGGTCTTCCTCAAGGCTGACCAGGAAGGTTTCTCTGGAATCATCCTTAAGTTGGGCAGCCATCATCATAAACTTCTGAGCATTGTCTCTGAAGCTCTCAGGGTGGGCGCAGAACAAGGCGTTTATCATGATCATTCCTTTTCTGAAGCCAGCCAAGTCCAATTTTGGTAGGTCAGGAAAGGTCGTGGGGGCATCAGTATTCTGGTTGGAGGTGAAGATGGTCACAGTCTGGACTTGGGATGGCTTGGCAACAATTTCTTCTTGGCATTTGTTTGTTTCTTGTTTCTTGGTCAAATACTGTCTTAGGTAGTAAGCTGAGGTCATAAATAAAAGCATACATGATGCCCCTATAATCAAAGAAGAATAGGGGCCCAGGGTTACTAGTTTAGATATGGTTGACATACTGTCACAGCCCATACCAGGGTCCAGCTGGACTCCCACAGGGGAGGCAGGCCAGGCCTGGAAGGCCATGTACACAATAGGCGCTATATGAACCAGGTAGTTTAGAGCGGTGGCTAGGGGGCGCCAACTCCTAGTATGGGGCACCACTTGGTCAGCCAGCCCCAATACTGTGATATAGACAAACCCCAGCTTGCTAAAATCCTGGGTGGGAGGCGCGTTGGGGAGAGGAGGGGCAGTAGGAATCTCCTTCATTGCTGGTGGCAGATCCAGGTGATGGGGATGGAAATACTCCAGGTCAAGGGCGCAGGGATGTTTGGCAAGGACAACAGGAGTATAGCCAGGAGGATATGGATATGCAAGTTTTTATTGAGTAGTGGATTCACAAAGGGATGCAAAGAGAATAATTAAATTTGAGCAAAAATAGACAGTTCCTGCAATAAGATAATAATTTCTAGGCAGCAACTTGCTTTATTAAGATGTCAACAGTGAGGAGGGCTTCTCCCCCTCACTACTTATACTTAATGAAGATTATGTGCCCTTTTGTGCCACCAGAGAACTGATGGCATCATTTGGAGTTGGATTTACAATTTTAACTGGAATTTGCATGCTTGGGGAAGAGGGTGAGATCTCATTGGCTGCTATAACATGAACCTTTTGAAATTTGCAGCATATCAAGTTGCCACAGTTATTTATAGCTCCTGCAATGAATTAATTGTCTGATTGCGCAATAAAACAATTGCGCTCCTGATGTGCCATTTTCCAATAGGTGAGTAGCCCAAATTTGATAGCAGGCTTGAAGCCAGGGGTTTGAGGCTTGTGTGCCTCTCAAATCCCGGGCCATTCACTAGTTGAAAGGGGGGTATTTTGACTTGGAAGGTGCTTTGTGTGGGTTTCCACACTGCATGTTTAATCAACTCTAAGGAGGCCAGCTGACTGTCCAGGGCAATCTGGGCCCTGATAAGATGGGCTGGGCTCATGTGGCTGCTTGCTTCTGCTTCCCGGTGGAGCACACCCTATCTTACCTTCTGGACAACTTTATGTGCACGGGGTCAAAATTAGCTGTTGCAGACGCAACAGCCGTCAAGAAAACTAATATCCTCCTGGAGGACTTTGGGTTGGCCTGGAGTGCAGATGAGACAGGGCTCCCCTTGGCAATGGATCTTACCTTCAGCAAAACTAAACACAAGAAAAAAAGCTCAGTATACAACAAACTGTGCAAGTTTACTGAAGCCTTTGCTGGGCAAAGGCTTCATCTGGTTGTTTACCTGGGGTATCTTTTCTTCTTTGAGATGAGCTCTAGTGTAGAGGACCTAGACGGGGTCCTTCTTGGGGTCAACAAGGCCCAGCTCTTACTGGACAGGAAGAAGGTCCCCCTGGGTACAACTCAGTTGACCATGTAATCCAAGACGCCTTGGTCCTAGCTGGCATCTTCGGGTTTGCAGGCCTTCCAGAAAAGCTGCTCCTCCATTCCCACTTCACCATCCTCCCTTTTACCAGCAGGTAAGCATACTTCAATAAGGGTGTATCCACTGTTCACGGTGTGGCAGTGGAGGTTGTGTGCCACCTCCATTGTGGGGTGGGTACATACTGCTGAACCCACTATAGGCACCCCTAATTTATTCTAATACCAATAAAAATCTTTATACTTTAGATTATTTTTATTATAATTATTTACTAATGTTGTTTTTAGCAAACAAGATTTGCAAAATATATCCCAGAGAAGGTCTTCATAAAAGCATAATAATATATGTTAATAAAATACAATTCTACTTTGTACCTTATACATTTAACTTTTTTAATTTGATTTTTATATTTATTTGAAAAAAGTGATATAAATATATTGTGTAATCCAGTATCAAGTTTTGGGATAACCTCAGATGGCATAATAAAAAAATTATTATAAAATAAATAAATTACTAACCTCTATTGATTGTCCTGCCAAATGTGATTGTGGGCTTAGAAGCTTCTAAATATAAAATGATAATTAATAAATCTTAAATAGTAGATTAGAGAATATAAAAAATTGTAAACACTAAGACTTTAATTGATTGGCTGTTTGGCTAGGCACATGGGGATAAAAAAATCAGTGTGGCCATAGAATTTGGCCATGGTCTCAGCTGGGAGGGTGTGGATCCTGGCCTGGAGCAAATTGAACAGGTCCTCAGCCCCAGTTAGGGTTCCTTGCTTGACAACTTGCTTGAGCTACCCAAAGACTTCCTCAATGGGATTTAGGAAGGGCAAATAGGCAGGGAGGAAGAGAAGGCGCAAACTTGCTGCGGTCAATTGATGGGGGCCCACAGCAATGCTGGTGTCAATCATTAGGAATTCTTTGAGAATATTGGCCACCTTATGGAGACCAACGTTGTCCAGCACAAATTTGTTAGTGAAGCCTGGGCTTGTGCGCCTCAGGTGCTCCTGGACTGATAGGAGGAATGACAAGAAGGTACCGCTGTTGTGAGAACCCAATGTCATTTGATAAAGCTCAACCCCCTTTGTATCAAGGAGAGCCACCATTGAGTAGGCTGTGGTGCAGACTGCAGCACACCAAGCCATCCCGCCATTGGAGCCTTTGGGGACATAGCCATACTCATTGCACATTGACAAGGCAAATGTCAATTTGTTAATATAATAAAATTTGACTGTCCCCTTGGCTTTGAGGGCAGTGTACGCCTCTGCGTATTTTTTCCGGACATCAATATTGGCTGGGCTGTTTCTGTTGTAGGGGAATACCCTGAGCTTTTTCCAGGAAAAGTGCATTCCCATGACCAAATGATAATAGAAGGAAATTGAGGCCTCAATCCCAAAAGTAGATTTGACCATGGCCTGTATATTTTCCAGCTCAAGATGGCAGTCCCAGGTAATCCACTGGCGGATCACCCATTTGTGCTCCTTGGTGAGCATGGTAGAAACACACAAGGATTTCTCTGCGGCAAGGACATGATCAGTATTGATGAATTTTTGGAAGGTCTTGCTGGCGTACTTGGGATCCACTACAACAAGGGCTGCAGCTGCCTTGTAATCACCCAATTCCCACATTAGCTTAAGCAGGATGATGCATTTGATGTCAGAGATGCGCTTTTGGGCGGGCTTTTTAGCGGTGGGGATTGACTTGTTGGCATTGGGGACAACACAGGGCATGGGTACCTTGTTGTAGAAGGCTGCAGCCTTTTTTAACACCAGCTGTTCCTCATCAGTTCTGAAGAACTCAGGTTCCTTGCCCTCTTCCTGATTGCCATCACTGACGTAGGGCTCATAGCTAGTATCAAGTACAGGCTTCACCTTCTCCAGCATGGCTGACGGGACCAACTCTTGCTGGTACACAATGTCAAACACATACAAAGTAAGTTATACCTCCTTGTTTCTAACTTTCTTTGTAGTGGTGACCTTGATGGGCTTCTGGGTCAGCTTTGGGACCTGAGGGTTGATGCTCTGCACCCTAGCAGCTTGTGCTCCTCAAACAGCTGTATCAGTGCAGCGTTACTATTGAACTCTACTCTCCTGTCTCCTTCCTGAGTAGGCATTTGTGTTGCACTATCTCTGTTCTTTGACCCGCGGGGCAACCACAACCGTGGCGCACAATGGGTGCATTGGTACTCTGGTGTTGTGTTCTTTCCATTTCAAAATTTAATAAAATACTAAATAAATTTCAAATAAGTTACTCCCTAATTTTATTTTTTGATTTTATCTGAATATGGATATTTTTTATTATTTTCCCACCAATATCCCAATTATAGATTTTTTGTTTCTTAATTATCTGTTTTTGGTTTTACAACGCCCATTTTAGAATACTCAAAAAAATCCACCCATTTTCCCAGTTTTTACTGCCAAATTCAACCAACCAACACAATATTTTTAAAATTTGTGTTTCAGCTTGTTTGCCCTATTTTAGATACCTTGGTATCATTATTGATTACAATCCATTGCACACAACATTTGAGTGATTTTGTTTACATAGTGAGTTGCTATTGTGTTTTGTTTTTGAATTGAGTTTTGACACACCACGCTTGGGCGTATTTTGTCACTGATTCACATATTAAACATATGTACACCAAAAGTCAACTCACACCATTTTGTTTGTGAATCCATGTATTTTGGATTGTATTTTGAATGATTTTGCTTTGCGCGTGAGCACTTCTTTGCTGTGTTGACTCATTTTGCCCATTAACGCCAAAAATCCCTGTTAACAGAGTGTATATTTTAACCTGATAGTTGTATTTTTGTTTAAATATGAACCCATTTTATTTAAATCTGAGGTATTTTTGGTTGTTGCCATAACTTTTAAAACTACTGTACAAAAATTAATCACCTCATCTTCTCTGCTTTTATCAGAGAATGCCTTGGGATTGAGGATCAATAGAAAACATTTTCTTGGTTTAGACCAATGCCCAACAACACTGAAGATTTCTACTACCAGGAGCCAACATAACTAAACTCCTCTAATGTATAACCCTGGTTGCCTCTAGTGCTTCCAAGATCTACTACTACCTTGGCAATATACACCATAGTGTTTTACACCCTGACTTACTTCACAGGGATTTTTTTTGGTATTTGACGTCCATGTGAAAGCCTTAATATGTTTTATGATCATCTATCTGATTTTCACTTCCTGGAAAGAATTCCAGCTATCAGATCTGCTCTGTCAAATGTGAAGAATTGTAACTTCAATTTTGGGGTATTTTAATTTGATAAAATGGTGTAGGAATATGCCAGGTCTACCAATTATGAATTTAAAGTCATTGGTAAATCTCAAAGCAATGAATTATATCAGAGCAATACCCAAGAGTATGTCTCCTCCCCTTATTTGTCTAATATGACCTTGTGTACCATGTACAGGCAGCTGCTAACCAAGGCTTGGTTCTAAAACTGGCATCAAGCAGTAGCCAACCAAGCTGAAATATCACTCAGGGAAGTGAAAACTATGAAATTTTCAATCATATTAAATCATTAAGTTCTCAGTATAGACATGTTACTCCCAAAGCCAATCAACTTGCAAGACACAGCAAAAAGCGTATCACCCCTTAAATTGTGCATAAAATGGTCGAAATTGAGAGATTTCAATCCATATTAGGAAAATTGCAACCATAATAGGATTTGGGAAGTACACTGTTACTGCAACCATACAGGCCCCTTATAACTGCAGCCCCCTCTCACAAAAAAATCAACTGGTTCCTGAACATTGGCTTATGGGGATCAAGCCCATTATTACATGTTGGCTATTATGAAGTGTGATTCTAAAATTCTCTTTGTGCAGGTTTGGCTCCAAATATGACTTAATGGAATCTTTACCAATAAGAGAACTGTTGATTTGTGGATACATGGAGTTGTGATTGTAGCAAGAATTATGAATATCAAATTCTTAATGGGATAGATTGGTGAATACTGAGCCATATAATTCCTTTTAATAAATTTCATCAAAGAGAAAGCAACAAGAACATAAAATGATGTCCTTTTTCTGTTGTATGCAAGTTTTTTCTGTTATCTAAGACTTTGGGGAAAAGTGTATCCAATCTGAAATGTACAAGCATGACCCAGTTTTATAAAGATTTATTAGAGTTTTGTTGGCTTTTTCCTGGTGGGGGTGAATTATCACTCTAAATACACCAATATCACTAATAGGTTTGCTTATCAGAAGGATATCAAGGTCATACTGGTAGATTGAGATACCCAGAAAGATGTACAAAAAGCTGTTTTGAGTGCTGAGATAAAGCAGTATGAATGGGCTACCAAAGAAATCATGTCCACAGGGCATACCTGTTGGATCTACACCATCAACCACACTGACATTCATCTTGCTGATATGAGTTTATACAACAATAGTTCTTCTCTCAGGCGTCCAAAGCCTGTTATCACAATAAACTGTGAACCCAAGTGTGACAATCCCCATGGAATCAGTTTTCCAGGAAAGGGATGATTTGGCCACAATAATGATTAAATGCTCATTAAAACAGGTAAATGTTGGTTAGTTTGTTGATGTATATAGATTGTGACCAAGAAAGATGAAAGATCTAATCCATAAAAGGGGAACAAGATTTTCCTTGGATTTACACTAGGGAAGGTAGAAAGGAATAGTTATCTGGGAAAGGTGCACTGGATGTGTTCTGGGATATTGGAACCAACTGCAGGGGATGTGCAGTTGAACAACTTTACCTAGGGTGGAGGGGTAAAGTTTCTCCCCATGATTTTCAAGTGACTTTGAGAAATCCTTAAATTTAATAGGCAAGATTGGATATTCTCAGAACCATCATTGAGGTGGCTGTCAAAAGAAACAGCAGCAAAACTTGATGATCTGAAGGTTTCAAGGAAGTAAAGTATGTTCTTTGCGCTTGAAAGCTCAAATTCACCACTTGAGAGATTAAAAACAGTGGCAGGACATGTAGAGTGTCTGTTACTGTCAAAACCACAGGCTTGACCCGCCAGCAAGGTTCCAATCAAGCAGGTTTGTGACCTGCAATCTGATTACCCGGCCACTCGAAGCCAAACCCGGAAGTCAACTTGGATTACCAAATCAGTCAACATGAGCAAATGATGATCCCTCACGGTGGATATCTTGATTTGGCGCTTGACTCATTAACAGGATCAAGCCACCCCCTCTTTCATCCAGCCGTGTGATCACCAATCATGTTCCTTCTATCCATTGATTCACAATAGCTATATAATCACCATCTCACAATAAAGATTATTATCTATCCTCTAAATCTTTTTCTTTTTGTAACTCTGCTAAAACAGCACAGTTACAACATTGGTAGCACAGGTAGGTTCTCCATCCTACCTTATCTTGAAAAATTCCGCCTGTTGCCCGCACACACTGCGGCCAACAAAACCTCAACAGAATTATGTCTGGCCTTCCGCCCGACTGGACTCTGTATGTGCCTGGTACCGCAATACCTGATGGTTTTGTCCTCTACCAAAACACGGTGATCCCCCTACCCGCCTTCAACGCCATGTCTGCACAAGGTTTCTTTCAGGCACCTCCTGCAATGCCACAACCAGCTGACAAAACCACCATGCCCGCCTATGTAGCACAAAGTCTTCGCAGCACTGCCTTGGAACCCTTCACGGGGGCCAACGACAACAATGCTGCCGCATGGATTCAGTCCGCCCAAAGCAAGCTGGCTCAGATGGAATGCCCACAGCGTTTTTGGATTGCGGAAATTCCATTTGCCTGACCCATGACACTGGCACTTGGTGCAACAAGTGGCACAAAGAGCACACCAACAAGAACTGGGACACTTTTAAACAGGACTTCTTGGCGAGATTTGTGCTCAAGGATATGGCACTCATGATCATATGCCAAGTAAAGAACTTAACCCAGACAGGCACTGTTAAAGAACTCACCCGTGCCAACAAGGAACTCTGTCTCTGTGCCCCATCTGACATGGCCTTTGACACCCCAGCAACACACCTCATGTACTATGACGCCCTCAAGTTGCACGTGATGAGACACGTGAACCTGGACCAAGTTACCAACCTGCAAAGTATGTACCGTGAAGCAGAAAAAGCGGAGCAAACCTCCAATGCTCTGCACAAGGCACAGACTGGGAAACAAGAGAGACCCAAGGACTCACATTCAAGTGGGCGTTCCTCTCAACCACCTCCTGGAGGTAATGGTAACAATATCAACCACAAACCCACAGGATTGAATGGGAATGAAAACGGAAATAACGGCCAATTAAATTTTACCCATTTCCGTGTTACTGCCACCCAAGGCAACCAAGACAAGGGAAAAGCCCGGGGAGAGCACTAAGCAAGCCAAGCTCTCCCCACGCCATTCCTGACTTGCCCAACAATGAATTCTGACCCAAGGACGTGGACCAATGCCCAATGATCCAAGTGCCCTTGGAAGACCCGGTGCTGTACACCATTGCCAGACATCCCAATAAATTGATGTCTTACCCTTTCCGCTTTTGCAGTTACACAGGCTCAGCTCTCTTGGACTTGGGCGCAGATTGAACTTTAGTCAACAGCAGCTTTGTAGATAAATTCAAGCTGGCCACTAATCCTTCTCGGATTTAAAACGTGGTCCTGGCTGATGAACATCACATTGCCGTGACAAAAGAAACTTCCCCCTTCTCTGTCATGCTTGAGAACCTCCACTCCACCATCCAAGATCCCGTCATTGACTTCCCCAAGTTTGACATTGTACTGGGACTAGACTGGTTACAGAAAAACAACCCCCACATGGACTGGGCAACCTCAGTGTTGACCATCAAGTGTGAAGGTGTCAACCACAAAATCTACCCAGACTCTGTAGACAAACTCCTATGAGACCACGTCTTTGTACGCATCACAGAGACCTTGGATGAGAAGAAAAACCTGAAAGCTATCAACTGGGACTCCTGCCAGTATGAAATCATACACTTCAAGGATCACCAAGACACCTCCACACTGCAAGATTGCAACATTGTGGCCCGTCACCCAGAAATCTTCAAGGAAGCGTTACCTGGTCTACCCCCTGAGAAGCACATCCAACACTCCATCCAACTCAAGGGGGCCGTACCCAAGGCACGTCCCATTTATAGGCTGGCCCCAAACAAGGACAACGCCCTACGCGCCTATCTCAAGGAGGCACTGGAAAAAGGACTTATCTGCCCCTCACAGTCTCCCTTTGGGGCCGCCGTATTCTTTGTGGCCAAGAAGGATGGTACCTTACGCCTGGTCACAGACTGCCGCGCCTTGAACAAAGTCACCATCAAGAATTGTTACCCCTTACCACTAATTGACAATCTCTTTGATGCCTTGGGAGGAGCCACTGTCTTCTCTAAGATTGACCTAACTGCAGGATACAATCAGATTTGTATCAAGGAGGAAGACATCCCCAAGACAGCCTTCTGCACCAAGTACAGTTCCTACAAATGTGTGGTACTCAACTTTGGCATGACCAATGCCCCGTCCACCTTTGTAACCTTCATGGACAAAGTGTTTGCACCACACATAGGCAGGCACGCCCTCGTGTACCTGGATGATATCATTGTCTACAGCCCTTGGTGGAACAGCATCACAAGGACCTGGAGGAAGTCTTTGAGACCCTGGCACAACACAAACTGCTGGCCAAGCCCTCCAAATGCCAGTTCTTCCCAGAGCAACTACCCTTCTTGGGACACATAGTCTCAAAAGATGGCATCAAACCCGACAGTCAGAAGATACAAGCCATCTGCAAAATGCCACCTCCCAAGGACAAATCAGAACTCCACACTTTCTTGGGAATGGTAGCCTATGTACAATGCTTCATACTTGACTGTGGCGTCTAGACTGCCCCTTTGTCCGCCATAACAGGCACCAAGTCCAAGTTTGTATGGACCCCCCAACGTGACCTCTGTTTTAGATGCCTCAAGGAAAAACTCACAACAGCTTCCATATTACAATACCCCCAAACAAGATGGAGAATACCAGGTTGAAACTGACGCCTCAGATGCATCCATTGGGGGAGTTCTGCAAATTAAGAATAGTGACAGCAACTTCCTGCCCGTAGCCTACAAGTTGCGCAAGCTGACAGATGGCAAGTGTAGATACCCTATCCACAACAAAGAACTCATGGCTATTGTACATTGCCTAGTCAAATGGCGCTGTTACCTGGAACGGCAGGAAGAATTCACAGCACTAACCAATCATAAGTTTCTCATCTATTTCAAGACGCAAGCAAACCTGTCATGCTGCCAAGCGCGGTGGATGGAAGTCTTAGAAAGGTTTAAAATGCTCATCCAATTTAAGCCCAGGGCCAAACTTTCCATGGCAGACGCCCTGTCCCGCCTGTATGTCTGCGTTTCTAGGGGAGAAAATGGGCTCAACCCAGACTGGCCTCTCCTAGTACTCCGTACAAAAGACAAAGGGTTCCCCGCAGGCACAACCAATATCACCAAAAAAACGGTCATCAAGAATGAGCACCTCTTTGCTGATGTATACAGGACTCTTCACAGAATGATGTCAGATGGCATGACCATCCCCTACATCCCCACACATCAACAAGTCAATACCATTCTTTGCTATCACAGAGATCTCAGACATGCTAAGAGCCAAAATCTGTACAAATTCCTAAAACATAAAGCCTGGTGGCCAACCTTATACTGCAATGTCTAGGAAGTGTTAGAACAGTGTGAGGTCTGCGAAAAGTTTGCCAGAAGCAAAACCTCACCTAAGTCTGTACTTCCCATTCAAACCCAACTACCATTCAAGGTATGGGCTCTGGACATTGTAGGCCCTATGCCAGGAAAGCACAATGACAAGAAATACATCATTACAGCCATCAATTTTGCAACAAGGTGGCCAGTAGCCCAAGCGGTGAAATCACACACCGGTAACAATGTCCGACAATTCATTGGCAAAGAAATCATCAGTAAGTTTAGAAAGCCAGAACTCCTGATAACTGATGGGGGCAAAGAATTGACCTCTGAAAACACCAATGTGTACCTCGCCAAAAATAGGGTCAAACACACTTTCACTACACCATACCATCCACAGGCCAATGGACGTGTAGAGCGGCTCAATGGTAGCCTCGTGCAAGCCCTAGCCAAACTCACCGCCAGGAGACCTGAAGACTGGTATAAGCAGCTATCAACTGCATTACTTGTGTACCAAACCCAAGTGAACAGATCCACCAGGAAAAGCCCTTTTGAGTTGGTATACAGCACACAGCAAATATCATTCAAGCATTGACAGGACCCAAACTGGAAATTCCAAGTAAATTCCCTCCTTGCTCAGATCCTCAAGTAATAGAGGCCAACAGCCAACAAGCAGCCAAAGAAAAGGAACACCTACAAAAGACATTAGTTCCCATCTGCAATAGACATGAAGTCAGGGACAAAGTCTGGGTCATGAATGTTGACAAAAGCAAACTACAACCCAAGAAAGTAGGGCCAGCAATAATCCTAAAGGTAAACGACAATAACACTTACCTCGTGCAAGGGCTTGGGAAACGTAAGCAGGACAAGACACTACACCACAACCGCCTACAGCCTTACAAAGTGAGACAGAAGCAACAAGAAACTGCCCTGCCTGCCACCAAACAACAACTGGTTTAATATGGCGCCCAGGCTCCTGAAAACCTCCCCAACAACCTGCCCCCTGAAGAGGCCAACTTTCAGCCAGGGGGTGTCAAAACTGCAGGCTCGACCTGCCAGCAAGGTTCCAACTAAGCGGGTTTGTGACCCACAATCCAATTACCCAGCTACTTGAAGCCAAACCCGGAAGTCAACTCAGATTACCAAATCAGTCAACATGAGCAAATGATGATCCCTCACAGTGGATACCTTGATTTGGCACTTGACTCATTAACAGGATTAAGCCACCCCCTCTTCCATCCAGCCGTGTGATCACCAATCATGTTCCTTCTATCCATTGATTCACAATAGCTATATAATCACCATGTCACAATAAAGATTATTATCTATCCTCTAAATCTTTTTCTTTTTGTAACTCTGCTAAAACAGCACAGTTACAACATTACTAATCACCTAAAGTGTATATCACTGATGGAGGTCTATTATAATTTGATTCACTTGAGGAGGCTTATTTCCTGATTATGAGGTGTTGACTGATGGAGACTAGCAGAACAGATGAAAAGACAGTTGAGGAAAGCAGCAGAAAGAATGAGCAGAAGAATTTGATTAAGGCTATCAGAAGAGGCAGGAAGCATAAAAGAGTAAGCAGAGAAAAGGTAAGCAGGGAAAAATTATAAATATTTATAAAAAGTAAAAGATTTCATAAAAAGAAATAAAAGAAATTATAAAGAAAAAAATAAAAAAGAAAAAATAAATATTTAAAAAATAAATAATTAAATTAAAAATGTGAAACAACAATTAAAGCAAGAATAGTATTTTATTTGGAATTAATTGAGTTAGGGAAAGCAAGAGCAGACAGAAACAGTATGGGGAAACTCTAAGGACAAATGGGTCATTATTTGTTAGATTAATCTGTTTCCTCTTAACTGTGCTACTTAACACTTTAAAATTTTGTTTTAATTTTCTTATCAATAAATTTAAATAATTATAACAATTTCATCAAAATAAATCTTATTTAATCCTTATAATATAAAAACCTATATTAAATTAATCATTTTCTACTTACAGCTAAATTAAACTGTATTAAAAGCTAGTAACAATCTTATTTCATGTATCATTTTTCTTGAAAGCTGATTAGTAAAAAAATGACATCATTCTAAAAAGAGAAACATAAAAATACAATGAAACTGAATCAATGCTTTTTGTTGGAAATTAAATTGTTGCCTAAAATCTTAGCTTTTTTAAAAATATTTAATTTAAAATATAATAATTTTTGAATCTCTCTTTTAAAAAGAGGGCAGACAGCTTTTTTGCATATTTAATAAATAAATATTAAGAAAATTTTGGATTTGTTTTATAAAAAATCTAGTAAAAAGTTAAAAAAACTAAAACTAAAATTAAAACTAAACTTTTATTGAAATTTCAGTGATCTCATTTAGCATAAGTAATTTATTCTTAAGTTAGATTTTATAGAAAATATATAATAAGAACTTATAAGAGAGTAAAAGTTTTTCTTTTCAAATTCTTAAGTATTCAATATTAATAAAATGGCTTTATACAACTATTTAATAAAATTATATTTTTATACTGTATGCTAGAGATAATATGTATAAAAAATTCAAACATAAAAAAGAATGTATCAAAATCTTGCTTTATTTAATTAAATTTTATAAAGGTTGAAATTTATTTAAACTAAATAAAAAAATGATCTTAGTCATTGTATCTATAAAAATAAGATGCAACTTTATTTATACAAGCAAATATTTATATGTGATTAAAAATAACATTTTTGTTTTGATAGATTTAAGATATATAAAGTTCATTTTTTAAGAACTGTTAAAAGATATAAGAAACTTAAGTTTATTTAAACAAAAGGTTTTTGAGTTGGTTACTAGAAGTAAGCTAAATAATAATGTATACTTTAAATTTAGTTTGCTGATTAAAATATCATACTTTAAGAGTTAATTAGCATATTTTATTTCAAATAATAATTTTATAAGCTTACATTCAAAGCCGCTTCAAGATACTAAATCAGTATTGAAATATAGCGTTGCAGCACAATTCCAAAAGCTGAGATTAAGGGCTTTCTAATGATACTAGTTTGAGCGAGATTAGAGTACTATTTGCCGAGATATCAACAGTTAACCAGAATATAAAAAGGGGTAAATAAACAATGATATCAGACTCCAGGGGTGATATTGATAAATTAAGGAGATCAGTTGGGGGTCAGTTGGGGATTTATGCCTGTAGTGTGAAAGCTCAGCTAACATGGTATTTAAACAGCTCAACTTTACAGAAATTTACTTTACAATCCACACCTTTACTCCTCTCTGATAACTGCACATCTATTTCCAAGCAAGAACTGCCTGAACCAAGCCAAGGAACCCAACCACTGTCATTATGGAACCCATCGAGTTTGCACCTCAGATGACACCCTTCTTCTCACTGGGGGCTTCTACTAAGAGAGAAAGAATCTCTATGCTTAAACAAGCATTCCTTTTTACTGCTGGCAGTGATCTTAACAGCTTTGTTGAGCATTTCTTATTAAAAACAGAGTTTGGAAAAAGTACCTTCTTACCTGTCATACAAAATTCTAAGACAGATGATTTCCTTAACAACCTAAAGGAATTGATGTCAGAGTCCCCTGCCAAGCACCTTCCTTCCCTAAGAGCATTGGTTACATCAAGCTACAGTCTGAAAGAGCTTTGGGATTGTGGATTTAAAATGACAAAAAATGAGTATTCATATTCTAAAAAAATAAAAAATGCTAAAAAAGCATCATTAAATTCAAAAAATAAAAAAGGAAAAAATGATTCAGTAAAGAAAGAAAACATAAAAAATATTTTAAAACACATATTAAAAAATTCATTTCCAACCAGCCAATTCACTAAAAAATCCCCTGGATTGATTTATGAAGAATTACAAAAAGAATTGAGTGAATACTCAACTAAAATAAAATACTCCTTATTGAAAACAAAAAAGAAATTTATGAAGATATGAAAATAAAAAACAATATTTCTATTTCACTTTCCACTTTCTATAAGCTTATTCCTAATAATATAATTAAAAGCAAAAAGCAAACTGATATGTGTAACATTTGCAACTTAAAAAAATCATTAGAAATGAAGAAAAAGGATTTGGGTATAAAGAAGTTGCCATTGCCTAAATCTATTAAAGAAAATTTGGAATCTATTGACCTACATGAAAAGTTTTATAGGCATTAAAATAAAGAATATATTAGTGATATAAATAATCTTGATAATAATTCATGTGTTATAGTAATAGACTATAAAGAAAGCTTTAAAATAGGTGGGGGTCCTATAGAGACAAATAATTGTTTTTATGAGAAAATACCTATTTCTTTATTAGGATTTGCAATTGCTTTTAAAGAAAATGAGAAAATTAAATATGAGTATCATGACTTTTTATCTGAAATTTTATCTCATGACTCTTTGTTTTCAGGTCAGTGTTTGATAAGTCTGCTTAAAAATAATAAATTTAAGAATATTAAAAATATTAAAGTTTGGACTGATAATGGTAATCATTTTAGATCTTATGAATTCTTATATTATCTTTTTAAAGAGGTACCTAAAATTATAAAAGGAACAATTAAGTTTAATAGATTTGTTGAGTGTCATGGCAAAAGTATTTTTGATGGTCATTTTGGTGTATTATCTAAAATATTTAAACAAAAGGAAAATGAGATGTATATAAAAAATATAAATGATCTCAAAATGGTTTTTGAGAGAGAGGAAGAAAGATAGGGTTTATATGAGTCACTTGTAAATAATTCAGATGTTTCCCAGAAAACCTTTTTTTACATCTATGATAGAAAATCTAGGCCTAAAAAAAGCTGGCTTGAAGTCAAAGCATTTTATGTTAATCTTTCATATTTAATGAAAGATGGTGAGCTGTATGTTTCACCTTTGACATTTGAGGATGTTAAGGAGTACTCCAAAATAAATTATTGTGCAAAGTTTTGTACAGATGACAGAGAAACAAAGAGAGCTGATACTACTAAAGGATTAGTAGGACATGTTCATGAAGTTGGACGCATAACAAAAACTTATATTTCACATAGGGTAAATAGTCTTTTAAATACAACAACTTTTTTTTTCTAAAAATAACTAAGAAATTAATTATATGAGCCAAAGATAGGGTAATAGCAATTATGGCTTTGGGGCTGCTATTACTCTCCCATGCAACTCATATATTTGATTCTTGGCTTATTAAAATAGAAAAAAGGGTTTTTAGCAAAAATACAGTTAATAGAAATAAGATTTATTTTTATTATTTGTATATTTTACACCCTTAAACTTTTATTCAGTAAACTAAGCATTATATTAATGTTCAAAAAACATAAGTTTATGACTTAAATGATACCAAAGAAGTTAAAAGTCTTTAAAATGCTTAAGCTGGCGCCTTGGCTTAATCTAACAAATAATGACCCAAATGCTGGAATTTGCCGGGCATTAAGAGGGGTGTGGATTGAGCAAAAGACATGTTTGAGTTTCACCAAGAGGGAAAAACATAGGAAAACACAGAGAAACGGTGAAGATATGATGATACAAAAAAAACTATTAAGTAAAACATAGATCAAAATGCTCAAATCAACCCAGCAAAACATGACAGAAATTATGGGGAAACCGTTTGAAATGCGGAGCCATGGATTTTCTAGAGAGAGAGGACAATAGTTTTGAACCAAGGTCAGGAGTAGGTCATCTGGAGAAACTTTTTTGAAAAACAGGCCAATACAGATGCCTGATTGGCTGAAGGCCTGAGCTTGCTTGCTAAATGTTTTTCATTGGTTAAATTGAAGGAGAAAAGCCTAAAAATAAGGGGGTGACAGGGAAAAGTATGCTCTGGTTGGCTGCAGTAAGTACATAAGTTTAAATTATTATAGAGAAAGAAAAACTGCATAGTTTAATCTTGGAAAGACAAAGAGTCGGAAAAGAAAAAGACTGAAAATAATGAGCTATTTAAGAGAAAATAGCCTGAAACAAGGGGTATACAGTAGATTTCCAAAACCATAATTAAGTACAAGGATACTAAGACATAGTGTAGAAGTCCAGGATCATATTAAAGAAGTACAAGGCCAAGAGCAGGGTAATACATGACTTAAAAGCCAATAAGTGGGACATAAAGAACAGCGCAAGGGATCCAAGATGTGGAGCAGGACTGTAGGACCAATGACAAGGAGCTTAGACATAGGAGAAGACGTCCAAGACAAATTAAAGTTAGCCCAAGACCAAGTGCAATGAGTTCAAGAACTAAAGCAAGGACTACAAGTCTTGGCAACCCAAGTTAGATCCTTTTATAGAACAGGCCATATAACAGAAGGATTATAAGGGAATCTTCCTTCTGAGTTCAATAAACACTGCTTTTAACCCCTCTCTATTATCCCAAGCTGTGCATAGTTTTCAATGAACAAAACACATAACATTTTCTATCCTAGTTTGGGTGAAGAAGATGTTTATTGCCAGAGCTATCAAAGGTTTGCAACAAGCAAGTCTTCCAACAAGGATTGGGATAGATTGAAAAAACACTTGGAGATGATCACCAGAGGCAGGAAGTTCATAGGAGAAGAGTTCAAGAGACTATTAAAGGACTGGCATCAGCCCAAGGATGGACTTAATTCAGCAGATGTAAAGGTTTATGAAGGAGATGCCCGCCTTGTCATAGGAAAGGTACTAGAGGAGTTTGCAGCCATGTGGTCCAAGTATAAGCCACTATCCAAGAAGTTGTCACATCTGGAGAATAACACCTTCATCCAGTTGGCACCTGGTTTTGACCCAAGACACATCTTGGTGACCTCTTAGGAGAAGGAGTGCCATAATTCAAATAAAGTTTCTGCTATGGGTCTTGCTTCAGGTCATTGAAAGGTTGACTTTTCTCTTGCTGATAGAGAAAAATTTACAGATTACCTTGAAAGGACTGTTTGAGACCAATTTCATGCTCTGAGGGCTGTGGCACATGTTGGCTACGTTACAGTGAGCCATAGACTCCATCCTGTGTGGCTTAAAGCTTTCATGTGTGTTGGTGTACTTAGAAAGCATTACTGTCTTTATTTCTACTTTCACTAAAACTTAGACCATCTAAAAGCTGTACTTCTGAATATCCATGAAGCTAGACTCACACTCAAGCCTTTCAAGTGTACTTTCTTCAAAGATCAATTGGAGTTCCTGGGTCATAAATTACCCAAATTGGGATTTGGCACATGAATTATAAGATGGATGCTATCAATAACATACTTTCTCTCATCAACTTTCAGGATCCACTCATTGGGGAGCCTTTCTCCAATAGAATGGAGAAGAGCTCCCATATTAAACTTGACTAGAGTGGAACCTACTGGAAATTCTATCATTAACATATGTAAAAGATGACCAAATAAACGAAATCTTCCCAGGAAGGGGGTTAAGTGGTTTAACAGATAGTAGATGCTGGTGTATCTCAAGATCAACCAGGGGGCTTTGGGATAGATAATAGGAGAGAATCAATAAGTTTCAACATATGGGGCATGACAGTGACGTAGTCCAAAACAATAACAAAGAGATTCTTCTGATTTATTGGTCAGAGTTGGTTCAGGAGTTTCAAAGTTCATATTAGCCTGGACTAGCCCAATTAACAAACACAAGGCCCAAACCATAAGAATGAGCTTCATGCTGTTGCATGAAATCCTTGGGTATCTACTAATCAAAATTTAGAGGTTTTTTGAGAATATAGATTTATTGAGGTGAAGATAGGAATATAAAATTGTTGGAGCAATTTGCTCAAAGGGAATTTTTCAGCTTGAATACCAAAATCAAGTGGAGAAGGGGTCATAGTGGTTACCAAGTGATCCTTAAAGAGTAGATTGTAAAGTATTGCCTTGCAGGACTGCAGCAGGCTGCAGCCTGCAATGCAAGAAGAGGTGAGTTGGGTTATTGCATTGCAGTATTGTACTGCCCTATGCCTGGGGTTGTATTCTGGGATTAGATGTGTAGTATTTCTCTGGCTTGGTTTATCTGTAACATTTGATTGGCTTTTTAGTTCCCCTAATAATTGTTTGCACTGTTTTATGCATTTAATTTTAGCCTGATTGGCTGTATTAAGTCTATCAGAGCCAATTTTAAATGCTATTTTGCTCTTGCCATTGGGTTTATCATTGGGACCTTGATTTTTGGATTCCAACTGGAATTTATATACTGATTTGGTTTTTGCATTTGCTTACACTTTTGTTTTCCAGAGTGCATTTGTTAATCAATTTCAAATGTGTTTTTGAATTGATTAATTTGATTAATGGATTGTTTCCGTTGTTACCTGTTTCTGCATTTATAAATGCAATTTCTGAATTCTTCTGAGCACTAAGAGACCCAAAGTTTGATTCTCTGCTTGTGAAAGGGGTGAACCCCCTACATAAACCTGCAGGAATTAAAAGTCTTTTTAGGAATGATGGGGGTACTATTCAAATTTATTCATAAATTTGTGAAGCTTAGTAAGCCTCTTGTGAATTTACCCTATGGTGTGCCTTTTGAGTGGACATAAATTCAGCAGCAATTTAAAATGCTTTGAAACATAAACTCAAGAAAGCTCTAATCTTACCCTGGCCCAATCATGACAAGAAGTTCATCATATATACTGATGCTAGCAGAGTTGTTGTGAGAGCTATTCTGGCTCAACTAGATGATAAAGGGGTGGATATCATGTTGTCTATCCCTCACAAAATCTCAACAAGCATTCAATAGCTACAGTGCTACCAATAAGAAATGTCTAGCAGTGTTACATGCAGTGAAACAATTAAGACATTACATCTATGTCATACACTTCACAGTAGTCACAGATCATTGCTCTCTTTAATGGTTTTAGCAATTAAAAAAGCCTGAGAGGTGGTTAGCTTGCTGGGCTTTGTGTCTACAGTGCTATGATTTCACTGTAGTTTACCGCCCTGGAGTTCAAAACCAAAACACTGATGGTCTATCCTGCATCCCTATCCTAGCTCTACACCTTGCTGAGAATGATTGGCTGTACAAGCTCATAGAATATCCTTCTGTGTGAGGAGATGAGCCTTAGGACGTCAGCTTAGCCTTACAGAAGCTGTCATTTGAAACTATAGCCAGAGGTGATCAACTAATCAAGAAGGTTGGATCTCTGTACCTGGTGTACATCTGCTCAAGATTGCAGATATCAGCTGTACTACAAGCCCATCTATATACTGGACATGGCATGATATATAAGATGTACAATTGGCTAGCAAACAATAATACTGGGAGAATATGTACATGCTGGTGCCTGATGTCCTGGCCTCTTGCCATGATTGCCAGCTATAGCAGCCTTGTGCAAACCAACCCAAGCTTAAGTTGGTACTTCCCAAAGACAACTTGCATACTGTGAACATAGATGCAGTAGGCCATCTCCCCCTCTCTTGTTCTGAATGTCAATGTATTCTTATCATAGTAAACCACTTCAGTAAATGGGTTGAGACTAGAGCTAACAAAGATATCACTACTAAAACTACTGCCATGTTCCTTCTTCAAGATGTGTTTTACTGCCATGCTTGTCCCCAAGCCCTGCTTTCTGATATTGGAACTGACTTTAATGCTGGGCTTGTAACATTAGTGATAAAAGCCAAGGGAACTCATCAGTCGTTTTCAGCACATTATATTTCCTCCATCAGGAGTACAGTAGAGTGAGCTAATTTATGTTTGCCTTAATCATGTGAAAGCTGACCCATTCCAACACCTCTGACTGGAATTAATATCTCCCTGCAGCCATTTTTGTATACATATTAAGAAAACACCAGGCTTCTGGGTTCTCCTATTTTGCCATGATGTATGGATGCAAGGCTACTGTTCCCTCAATCTTGGGGCATATGTTGGATAAAAATGACAGTGCCTCCAACCCTGAGCAGAGTGGAAAGGATCTTGTTAACAAGGTTATAGATATGCAGGAAACTACCTAAACAATTGCTTACAGGACAATAACCCTGGAGCTATCCCCTTTCAATACCTTCAAATCACCTGTTCCTGGGGTTCAAGCTGGAGATCAGGTTCTCTACTATCAGAATTGTACTGGAGGTCACACTCACAAAATAGACACAAAATTAGATTGGTCCTGTCACTGCAATCTTTGGGTGTGATACTGAATACACTGTGAAGATGAACCCTTCTGGCTATTCCTTTGCTTGTGTAATGCCAAGTTCCTTGGCGCCTATCACCCCTGAGTCCAATATTGAGGCGGGGTCTGCCATGGATTCAAATTCACCAGGGGCTTCAATTGGACTAGTGTCTAATTGCCTGTAAATCAATGAGTAAAAAGGGGACTCCTTTTGCCTTTCCTGGAGGTGTCTGGTATGGCCAGGTATGGGTTGGCATTGATACCTGTGATGTCTGGATCCCTACCAGCCTCCCGCCACCTGGAGTATCTCTTCTAAGGCTATGAGAATTGAACTCTCTGGTATAAGTTTGTTCACCCTTCTCTGATAAAGCCAAGTCTTATTTAGTTGATTGATTCTGGTATTGAACCTTTGTCGCTCATCTTATATTCTCTAGGAAGTCCATTTTTATTTGTATCTGGATCAAACTGGCTTATAGCTGGACCCTCAAGCTTTATGTACTTAAGGCTCTTGCCTGAGTTCTTTGTTATGCCATGTAATGAAGCTTAGCTTGGAAGGTATGCTGCCAAGTTGATATAGCCTTGTGATATATCTCATGCACAGAGGGGTTCAGATCTGCTGAGAACTGAGTGTTTTTGGTTTTCAAGTTATAGCTTAGTACTTTGGGTTGGTTGGTGAATTGATTAAACCGAAAAATAAATAAAATTTTAATTAAACTTGTTTTGGGTTTCTTATTGGGGTTAGAAGGTACTTGTGGCTTATTTGTGGTGGGATTTGGGTGAGGTACAGAGACATGCTTAAGGAATTGGGTATAGCTATTGGGTTGTGCAGTATAAATTGAGTTTAATAATAGGATATTGGCGGAGATATTATGGATTAGAAGTAAGCCTGGGAGGTGAGGGGGATAGGGTTTTCGGATGAATCGCGAGCCTTGACCGAAGGGGGTTTGGCGCGAGAGGTGAGAGCAGGTTGGGTGTTGGCACGGGGTTCGAGCACTAAAGACTTGTTGTAGAAGATATCCTCGTCCCAGTTGTTATTCGATGTGACCATCCATAGTTTAAGACGCTCCTGTAGCTCACGGACCTCGATGAGGTTGTAGGGTACCTGGAATTTCTGGATCTCTTGAACGATAGCGACAGTCTTGTAATACTTGGCAAAGTTGACATACTTTTTGGTCTCTGTCTTGGTAAAGGCTGAGTTCCCTTCGTCGGTGAATGTAAGATCGGTAAGGTAGATGCCAAGGAAGGGCAGGCAGGGTGGTGCTGATGTCCTGAGTACAGAGCGATACTCGGCATAGTTGCGCGAGTGATCGGTGGACTTGCGCAATTGCTCAAAGTCTTCCGTGAACTTGGGTGGCAACAAGGCCCATGTCTTCTTGAGGCGGGAAATCATTGACGAGTTGAGAGCACCAACAATAGGCATTAGCGAGTTGAAGTTCTTTAGCAAAAGAAGTGTTTCGCCCATTCGAATAAAGTACTTAAGAAGGTTGCAGCGCTTCTTGATATCAGACTCCTTGAGAATGCATTCGCAGATCAGCGATGTAATCTCGTTGGTAGCGTCAGTCATGGCTCGTACAAAATGCACAGATGTGGAGTTCTTCTTTGAAAACTCCAGGCCAATCAGCTCGTGAGGTCTAATCTGTGAAAAGGCGCGGCAGTCCATGATGGTGAGTTGGCGTGCTACCTCAACGGGGTCTAGATCTATGATACGGAAGGGGAGGTGGGATAGCAGCGATTTAGATATGCCCCTGGAGATAATGGGCAAGGGCGGTATGTGATTGGGGAGCTTGGCCATGGCTGCTGCGGCCATCAGGTCCATGGTTTTGGACCTTGTTACTTTGGATGTGCTAGATTCAGCCTTGAGCCGCTCATAGATCTCGCCTGCTGTATTGAGGATGCGTTTGGCAGCTGATGGCATCGTGTCCATCATTGTAGTTGAGCAGAACTCAATCAGGCGCTTCAGACATAGCCCATCGTCAGACTCGTAGAAGTAGGATTCCAACCACGTCTTCAGAATATTGTTGACGCGGATTCTAATTGCAGTTTGTTTGTGAGACGTCCAGATGGCCAAGTCCTCGGGTGACAAGCCGGGGGGTGGTTGTAGCTCATAGCGTGCAATCAGTAGTTCTAAAAACTCTGGAGCTTTGGTGAAGGAGCGGAAGGTCAGCATAAATGTTTCCAGGAATTTGAGATCGATTGCCTCATCATGAAGCGTCAGCCGCTCGACCAAGGCTTCCAAAGTAGCAGTGATGATGAGGCCATCCTTCATAGTGATGTCGTCGTCTTGATAGCCGTAGCTTAGATACCAGCGTAATTCAGAATCACTGCGAGATGAAGCACCAGACATGCGCCTTGAAGCTTTACGCGCGGCTTTTGCGGCTGCAGAATCATCGCTGGCAACCGACCCCTTTCGTGATTCTGGTCCAGACGCAGCGGCGGGAGCTGGCGTTGGAGCTTCAACTGTAGAGTTCTTTCGGGATGGTACTTTGGGGGAAGCCTCGCCTGAGGGAGGTTTTTGGGAGACTGGTACTGAGCCGACATCGGCTACCGAGTTCTTGCGCGAGCGATTAGGCGATTCCATGCGTGATGCACCGTTATCAGACACGCTCTGGTTGGAGAAGGAAGAGGCATTAGAGCCACGCCGGAAAACACGCCGATTCTGTTTATCAGGTTGGGCAGCGCCTGGACGGTTTACATAATAAGGATTAGGAGGTATAGGTTGGTTAGCAAAAAACTCTGCGCCGTGGGGTGCAATATACGTTAAAGCGCTGCGGCCTCCTGAAGATAACTTTGCGAGAACCATGATGCGCTTAAACTTGGACTCTCTTTTGGTTGAAACAGTTGTAGCAGCGGATGGACGGCGACCTCCGGAGCCGAATTCTGCATCAATTGGTGCTACAGCATCGCTTAATTTACGTTCATTTTTGACATCGCTTTCTGCCGATGCAGGTACGGCAGGAGGGGGCTCGATATCAGACTCTTCAGGCGCAGCAAGCCTGCTGACCTTTGGTTGGTTGGGAGTAGGTGGTAGACTCTCGGTGTCGTAGACTGACTCATCTTGAGCTTTGGTGCTTTGGGGGATGGTCTTGGCTTCATCCCCATCAACGCCCATGTCAAGTGCATCAATCTCTATAGGCATGTTCTGAATAGCGTCAATTGCATCAGAATCAGGATCATCTTCTCCATCGCCCGAGTCGCTTTTTGCATCAAGGCTTTCATCGAGGTCGTGATCGATCAGCCGGCCAACGGAGATGCGCTTCTGGTTGATCTGGGCATCATCCATGGTGTCGGTTTCAGTTTCCTGGGTGTTATCAGCATCAATTGTGACGCCAGATTCTTGGGTGACTTCAGAGTGGAGAGAGATAAGTTCATCTTCAGTAGCTTGATTTGTTCCCGATTCCATGGCAGCTTCGTGGTCAATTGCGACTCCCGAATCTTTGGACTTTTCCGAGATGCCACTTAAGTTTGATTCGTGGCTTTCTTTGGGCTCGCCAACAGCCACTCCTGGCTGCTCCAAAGCTTCATCGATTGGTTGTAAGCTGGGGAGGGGTTTGGCCCCCGATTCTGAAGCAACCGAAGAATCGTCTCCTTCTTGGCTACTGACTGTTGTGGGGCCCTCATCCAATCCTGGCATTGCGCTCTGGGATACGCCTGGCCAGTCATCGGAATCGGTCTCTGGGTTGCTCTGTTCTTGATCCATCAGAGCATTGAACCGAGTCACTAACTCTGTCTCATCCAATGATGAATGGGTAGATGAATCATCGAGAGGATTGTCACACGCTTCCCCAGTAATGCTGGAGGAGGGAGAGTCCACTATGGGGCCCGAGAGCATTGAAGCAACCGATGTTGATGCAAATGTTCGCGATGTTCTCCGGCTAGAAAGAAGAGTTGATTGCCGAGTCATCGGTCTTGAGACATTATTAAGAGCGCCAGGAGAGCTGTCAGAGGTTTCACTGCCGGCATATTCCCGCTCGGGCGTTAGATCATCACATTTGGCAGAATCATTGCATTTGGTAGGCGTAAGAGAGAGTTGCTGAGTGGAAAGAGACGAACGAGTAGGATCTGCTCGCCTGACATCGGTAGCAATAAACCCCATGTCTTCTCCAAGGGGCGAAATGGCCCAGCTGAGGATTTGGGTTGAGTTGATAAAACGATTAGCAGGTCGCAGGCGAGTGTAGTCGGTAGTTGGAAGCAGCAGCTCTTGTGGGCTTTCTGACAAAGCCTTCTGTATTTCTTTTTCGATATCTGATTCACTTTTGAGCTTGGCGCTTGGGAGTTCCTTGGATTGGCCAGGCTCTTGGTCGGATGAACCGTTAGAGTCAACTCCGCTATCACTCTGTTGGGAACTTGACTCGAATTCAAGCATGTTTGTGTCCTCTTCACCGGAAAGGCAAATATTTTCCTTTGGCCATTTGGCGCCAGGGAGAGGCACAGGTGGCAGGGTCTTCTTGCGAGAACGCGGTTCGGTGTCTGAAGCTTGTGAGTTATCAGAAGGACTAGACGGGATTGGCGCAGATGTTGGGCTGAGAATTATGTATGCATCAAGAGTTGTTCCCTTGGGCAACATGGGGTAGACTGGGGAGCCCGAGAAGCCGCCTTCCATAAGAACACGCGCGGCAATGGGGGCCCTGAGAGATTCTGAAGAGGCTTGAGAGCGAATACTAACACTTGATTGGTGCGACGTTTGTATCGACAGCTCGCGTTCCATGGAGATGATAGAAATTGGATATTTGGCAGCGCTACAGTCACTAAGCAAAGATCTCATAGAATGGCTAGGAGAAAGGGAAGGGGGAAGCAATCCAATTTGATTGGACCGAGAGTTTTCGTTGGTGTGGGGCTCCTCCAGCTTAAGAATGTAAGCACGCAATGCCTCGGCGGCCTTTTCGGGATTGCGTATCTGCTCTTCTTGCTCCCGGCGAAGCGAATTGAGAGACAGCAAGTCCCGTATAGACTCCTGCAGGTGGCGTACTTCATTGCTAACTTTGCCGTTGTTGATGTTGATGTCGTCAAAGTTTTCCAGCTTTCCGGAAAACGAGTTGATAAACCCATAGTCATTGATAATACATTTCGAAACTAACAAAAGCTCTTCATACTCCTTTATGATTGAGATGAGGAAGATGGTAAGCCCCTGGCGCAGCTCAGGACTGTCCTGCCTGGCAAACTCTTCTGCTACTCCAATCATGTCATCCAAGTCAGAATAGATGGTATCCTTGCGCAAAGTAAACTCCCGCTGCAGATCAAAGCGGATCCCAGCATCGTTGGCGCTCATCCCTGCCCTGTAGTCCTGGACACCCAGCGCATCCAATATGGCAAAGAGGGTAGAGAGGGAGCCTATCATCTCTTCCAAGATATCAACGAACATGCTTCTCGTCGCAGTAGAATCCAATGCCATCATGAACAAACCTTCCATAAAGTCAACTGGCTGGCTGGAGTAGCTGTCGATTAGGTTTGCTAGCACTTTGCGGCATATAGTTCCATCACGCAACTCAATGGGCTGGGGCATGAGCGGCAGGCCAGAAATTCTTGATTGGCGTTTGGCTTCCAGCACCTCCTCGACCTGGTTTTTGATGAGAGTGTCGTCGTCATCATCAGATACATCCATGCTGACATTTGGTTTCCTAAACAATGTTCCTCCTCCCGCGGCTTCGGGGTCGCTGATTTCGCTTTCTCCACTTTCCCCCGACGTCTGGGCTTTGCGTTTCCAAATAGGCAGGCTCATGCGAAGAAGTGTGCGATCCTTTTTGCTTGCCCAGGACTGATATCCGTCAGACAGATCGGGCTCCTCTTCGCTTAATAAACTACTAACAGTAAAGCTAATTGAAGGGGGTACTGGCAGGCGATTCTTGTTGGTAGACATATTTGCTTGGTGAAACTTGTCCAGAGTGGAGACTTGCGTAATCTGTGTGATTTGCGTCTGATACGACATGCGGTTGCTAGATCGGTTGGCATCTGTGTTTGCAGGAGATCCCGATTCAGACAACAATTGGGAAGAGTCTATCATGCCAGGGAGGAGTGATTTGCGAACAACGCCTGAGCTGGCGCGGCGAGAACCACCATTGTCTGAAATAACACTAACACGGAAGCTAGCCTGGGGTGACATGGTCTTGGGAATCACGCTAATCAAGTCTGAAGCATCTTCGGAGGTTGCCTGTACGTCACCACAGAAAGATGAAGACTCTGTAGAAGTCTACGATTAAGTATTGGTTTAATAACACTGGTTACCTGATAATCAGAATCTCGAGTTTCGGTTGTTTGACTGCTGCTGCTACTTGTTAGTGTAATGCTGGAAACATCGCTAAGAGTCTTTCCCTCCTTAAGAGCGACCTTTATCTTCTCTTTCTTAGCCTTGGCTCTCCTTCTACCTCTAGTACTAAGGGAAGAATCAGTGGTGGAAGATTCGGTTGTAGCATCGGTGTCTTCTGTGTTAGAAGTTTGATCAGAGTATTCTGAGTCTGAATATTGAGAGCCGCCTGAGCCATCAGTTGTATTGTCGGCGTCCTTGTATACAACTTTATTTTCCGCCTGAGACCCATGCATACTAAGTCTTATTGATTTCACTGAGACCGGTGTCAAGGGCGCGGAGGCTCCCTTAAGCTGACTTGTAACAGAATGGGGAGTTAAAGGCTGAGATGTAATCTCGATCTGTTTGAAAGACTGATTAGAGCCGATATTGGCCTCCAAGTTTTCATTTCGTTCCGAGTTAGACCTGGAGGTTCTACTAGTTTCAGAGCTGCTATCGCCTAGTTGCAAAAAATTCAATACATAGCCAATGATTGAGATATAAAATCAAGATGCGTACCTAGTTTTAAGCCTGGTCCATCATCCTGTTTGTCGAGCTTGGGAAGGGCGTATTTCCTACCTTGAAAACTGCTGACGGAACCCCCATCTGAGACTTCTCGAGAATTCGAATTTTTGTTGGGTTTTTTAGCCTCTTTCTCTGCGGGGCCACCTTTTCTTGAACGAATAAGAGCCTCTCTGGCTTTGGCACGAATTTCTCTTTCTACTAACTTTCGGGCCCTCATAAGCTCCCTTAAACTATCCCGGACCTCCTTGCATACCAAAAGGGCTGATTCATGGATACCAGAAGCCTCCCAATTTGTAGAAAGAACTCTGCACGCTATTACCAACTTGATGATGTTTCGTATAAAGTCGCGTTGCTGGGACCTCAATTGGACATTCTCGAGTATCGGACTGATATTGACTTCCATGCCAGAAATATCAAACAGTACTTGAATTTTTTCAAACAGCAGCTTGAAGCCCCCTTCATAGCGGGTTTTGTTTTTATTCTTGATGGCCTTCTCAATCTTGCTTAACCCTTGAATAATATCATTGGACAGAATAATCCAACGATTAGGGTCAGGCTTTTCTAACTTATTGTAGAGGAAATTGTCCATTGTTTCAACCGGGTTGATCAAATAATTAAATAGCGGGATAATAAAATATATTGGAAGGGAATATGGGTTTGAAGGGATGGAAATTATGCGCAAGAACGCAGTGGGTGATGCTTTCCTAAGCCGGTTTAGGCAGAAATAAAAATAAGTGGTCTAAGAATAAGTTACTTGAGGTTAAGCTTGGTGTGAACTCTTTCTATAAAGATCTTATCCGTTGATATAAAGGACGTCTGTTTTTGCCACTTCCTTAACCGCTTGATAGTCCTGGGTTGTAGGCTGAGTGGCCGTTACATTAGACTGACTCGATAGTTTATCTTCCTGCATATGTTCCGATATATGAAACCCAGCACCAACAGTCTCCGATCTTTGCCTTTCCCCTACTTTATCTTGGTCTCCATTAGCTGCTGTCTCGATAGCTCTGATGGGCCGTTGGTTTTAGCACAATCCAACCACATTTATCTTCCAAGGATCGATTCCACAGGAATTGGAGTCTATCTTTGAGCGCCTTAACAGCTTGCCAAAAACGTATGCTGCTTGAACCAATGACGCCATGCTAAGACTGGGTCAAAATACATATTTGGATGAAGGCTCCTAATCCCGACCAGCGAATCAATAAATCCAAGAATGAAACTGGCGACTTTTAAACGGTCACGGCCCAGAACCAGGTACCCTAATTTGGACATATCCGTGGGTTGCCAATCCTGGTAAGGATTTAGAGCCCAAGCCAATTCTACAGATAGGAAAAGGATCCTACCCATCAACATGCAATCTAAGCTTAAAAGCTTGGCTACTTGAAATACCAGGCAACAAAACATCATGTCACATTTCTTACTTTTTCTAATACACTTACCAAGCTGCAACTCAACTCTAGCAAAAAGTATACAATACATTACATATATTATCATAATTTATCAAATCTCAGCTGTGACTTGGAATGGCTCCTAAATGCCCATATCAGCTTAATCAATAGTACACCTCTTATTTGGATCTCTTATTAGCATCAGGTTGGTAAACCAATCTACACTACTGTACTTTTCAGAGCTATTGAGATTTACAAACCAAAGCCAGCTCAGAGCAAATAACAGTTGTACATTGAACAAAATTAAGCACAGGACACAAGCTTTCATATATCAACAGCAATACAGGCGCCAATGGGCAAATCAAACACACATTCATACCATCACACCGTGTCAGGATATCATGATTCCTTGGTGGATCTGCCAGCATGGCCCAGCAGTTAGGAGAGCACCTTGCTCATAACAGATAATAGACCAGAA
Organism: Entomophthora muscae; assembly: GCA_014839935.2. Lineage (NCBI taxonomy): Eukaryota > Fungi > Entomophthoromycota > Entomophthoromycetes > Entomophthorales > Entomophthoraceae > Entomophthora > Entomophthora muscae. The sequence goes on from QTSX02005144.1 coordinate 181,763, forward strand.
GCTTGCAAGGTAGAATCAAGACATCCTGTAAGTAAAAGATATATCACTCCCAAGAGTTGATCTCCTTGGCCAGATGGGGCAATCTCAGCAGAGTAGGATACAGTTGGCTTTAGGAAAAGATGTGGTTCTTTAAGAACTAAGTAGGTATAAGGCTTGTTGCATTTTTCTTAGAAGATAAAGGAGTTTACAGTAAGCTGCGGCAGCCCAAAAAAGAGACGTTTACGGCATTTGCTGTAATTGTTGTCGTAACTGTGCTGTTTTAGCAGAGTTACACGGGGAAAAATATTTAGAAGCTAGATAATAATCTTTATTGAGAGATAATGATTATATAGTTCATGTGAATCAAGGATAGAAGGAACAAGATT